>JAKOGI010000402.1:572500-590000 GCA_029747015.1 Carnegiea gigantea | reverse complement strand
TATGCCTGAGATTGTAATTCGAAGTGAATTATATATGTTTAGCTTCGATTCGAATCAATTTAGTTAATTTATGCCTGAGAATGTAATTCGAAGTGAATTGTATATGTTTAGCTTCGATTTGAATCAAATTAGTTAATTGATGCCTGAGGTTTTAATTCGAACTGAGCCATGCATGTTTAACACGAATTTTAGTAAATTTAATCAATGCGTGCTTCAAGGTTCGACTTGAATAAGTAACTACGACACAACAAATGATTGCCTAAAGTTGTATTATGCTTTAACGACATAAAAGGGGATTGAATGGTAACCTCAATTTAATAAATGGATGTCATGAGACGCATTATGCTTAAAGGGGCCTAAATAGGTTCGATTAGTAAGTTCAATGCAAACAACGAATGCTTGGATTCACATTATGTCTAAATGGCCTAAATGGGTTCGAAATAGCAACAGTGATATGATAAACGGAAGCTTAGAACCGTATTAGGCCTAAATGACCAAGTCAGCCTAAATGAGTGAGTCGCTTTATGCTTAAATAGAGATTCGATCCTTATTAAACTTAAACGGTATAAATAGGTATGCTTAGTAAAACACCTGGATCGTATTATGTCTAAATGACCATTTCAGCCTAAATAGTGAATTATGTAATGCCTAAATAAAGGCTAGACTCATGTTATGCCTAAATGACGTAATAGGCTAAATGTAACTTAGAGTCAATGAATGAATGCTCGAATCAACGCTTGTCTATTTAGTTGAATTCTGCCTATATAATTGCTTTAGACATAGCATTTAGATGACGAACTGAACATGTTTGCGACCCCTAACTACGATACATGAATGCAATCATGTTTCATGCTTAGTTAGTGGACGTCCGTTTTAAGTTAAGTTCATATGAATGCTTGTACGTGTGTGTGTGTATATATATATATATGTATGTATGTATATATGTGCATGGTTATAACCGTTGGTTGCAGTGTTCTGCTAATTGTTTGCTGTTTAATCAGTAGGTCCAGCATTGGTAAGTTGCATAAGTTATGTATCGCTTTTCAGTATATCATAATGATTAGGATGCTTGATTGTGAAATTGAAATCGAGACGGTAGTTGGATGGTTCGAGGAAGAACTATGAGTGGTTCGAGGTCCTTGTGGTACGGTGCTTGTGAGGAGGGAGCCTGGGTTGTGAATTAACCGCAATCGTGAGGATTGCGAGGCCATGTGTGGCTCATTGTGTTGTTAAAATGATTATGAAGTGTTTGAATATGAGACGTGTAACTCCTTTTCCCTTTTATATGTCTAAGATGCATTATGTGTGAAAGTGTGGTGATTTGACAAAGAACGTTTCTCGTGTTTTCAAACTAATAATAGCCATGATTAATAGCAAGTAATGGCCTATTTTAGCTATGCAAACAGTATTTGGGAGTGAGCCTTCTTGAACGGGGGAATTCCTAAAGTGTTTCATAAAAGTGTGACTTATATATGATAAATGATTTTACCAAAAGAAGCAACAGATTTACTAGCCGTTATGGCCGATACACTTTAAGTTGGCCAAGATAATGTGCTGCGAACAATATGATTCGATATGAATGATGTTGCCTAGGGAATAAGTCCTAGTACTAGGAAACCTTAGAAGACCCTAACGAGGGTAATGTAAAGGTCCGATATGTTATATGTAGCCATCCTGGGGGTAAGAGCTTAGTGTGAGCGTTACGTCTCACTATGGGGTTTAAGAATAGATCTCACCCAATCAGCACCCTGTAATGATCTTATGGCAGATGTATTTTTCTAATAAGTAAAGAAAAGCGGTTGACATCTTGCCATTTCAAGTGTTTTGAAAGAAAAGAAAGTTTTTATGGGCCCTAAGAGGCCATATGGAATGAAGTATGAAAAGCTTATAAGGGTCGTTGTACGACCAATACGAAATCAAATCTCTCTTAAAAGAACAAGAGCCTCAAGAGGTTAAGAAAATGCTTTCAATAAAAGAAAGAAAGTTTCAATGAATGTTTAAATGAAATGATTCCTAAGTATGTTTGAATATGGATTTTAATGTCATGTGGTCTCACCCCTTTCTATATCAAACCTGTCTGGTTAAAAGTGCATGAATTGAGAAATAAGGCTTATAATATGTTAAAAACTCCATGAACGAAGGCATCTCCCCCAAATGAATGAATGTTTGTCATGTAAATAGCCTATGATGGTGTCATATAGCGAATGTTTTGTTTTTGAGAAATGTTTACAAGAAGGAAAAGAAAGTTTCTACATCTGTCTAACGAAAAAAGGGTTTAAGCATGGAGGTATGTGACTTCAAGTAATGTATGTGACCACGTTTCTCATAGTGCATTACGTAATGGCGTTTAAAAGTGTATATTGAGTACAAAAGTGATTGTGCATAAGTAGTCAATGTCCTAGAATTACATGTGGTGCAAGCAAGTTCCTAATATGCCATTGTTATTCGAAATTAAGAAACCATCTCGCTTGAATGTCTAGCCAAGAGTCTACAATCTAGGATATGTAGCTTAATTCAACAGTTGTATCACTTAACTGTTTGTTAAGTGAATATTATAAGTAATATTGCTTGTAAAGGTTTTGTTTTAAGGAGTGAAGGAACACTCACTAAGCATATGGTGGCTCACTCCATTTCCTTTCCCCTTTTCCTCCCTAGGTGATGAATAAATGGAAGAACCTGTCTGCCTTCTAGAATTGCTAGTTGTTCCTGCAGATGTGCCTGCGATGCGATGTTGTGAAGCTACTTGAAGTCATGTTTTGGTTAAGGAAGTACATGAATTGGGCATGTAGTCGCTCGGGTAGTGTAAACTTATGTAAATTATTGTAACAAGTGTTTGTAAAAGCTTAAGCCTCAACCGCGAGTGTGTCACTCGCTGGGAACTTCTAGTTTACTTTAAGTTTTGGTTAAAATGTCATAGGTACCCTAAAAGTTCATAATGAAAACATTAGAAATGTCGTAATTACAGACGGAACTCTCGTAGTTTCATTCCAAAATTCCCTAACTAAACTAAAGTTAGGCAGAATCTCAAGAAACAATAGAAGAAGAGCCTTAGGGTCTCCCTTGGGGGATCCTAGCGGTGTGACATCCCTGGTAGGTGGTGGGGGTGTTATATATGTATATGTGTGTATATATATATATATATATATATATATATATATATATATATATATATATATATATATATATATATATATATATATATATATATATATATATACATACATCTATACACACACAACCACACTCACACTCACACACCACACACCAAAGACCCACACACACCACCACACACACACATCCATATCTTAGTTCATATGTCGATGTAGATGCATATATAAGCATATGTTGTATATGTGAATATATTAATATGTATAAAGTGAATATATGTTTGCTGTATATATACATAAAAAATTATGTACACTATATTATATATATATATATATAGATATATGATATATATAGGATATATATATATATATCTATATGATATATATATACATACATGCATATATACATATATATGTATATATGCATACCATATATATATATTATATACACCAGATACCTATATATAAGTATCATACGTAATACTCTATATACATATATATATTTATATCCGTATATCATTTGTGTAATATATGTATATATACCTATCTATATATATATATATATTTTACATATGCTATATATCTATATATATATATAATATATATATATCTATAATATCTATATATATATAATAGGATATATACTATACATATATTGTACACGTACACTGTATATATATACATATATATATATATAGTGTTATATACATGCACATATATATATTATATATAATATATATATATATATATATATTTCTCATTTATATATATATGTTTATAAATCTATATGCCGACGTGCATATATATATATATATATATAGGCACACACGCCACACAACCCACAAGACATAGATACATGCATACATGCATAGACATACACATATACATAGGATATATATAAAATAATACACATGTGTGTGTGTGTGTGTGTGGTGTGTGTAATTATTATAGATATATATATATAGATAAATATATAGATATATGTTATGTATGGTGTGTGTGTGTTTTATATTACTATGTTTGTATATCTATATAGTAATAATCTGATTATATGTATATATATATATATAGATATATACTATATATATAGATATTATATATGTATATGCAGATATATATGTCTATTGATATATAGATATATATATATATATATATATATATATGTACATATACATACATACATACATACATATATCTATGTATATATATGTAACACCCCCGCTGCCTATTAGGGATGTTACACCGCCAGGATCTCCCGGGGGAGACCCCTAAGGCTCTTCTTCTGTTGATTTCCTTCAAGAACCTACCTAACTCTGATTGAGTTGGGGATTCCTAGAGCGAAACAGGCAGAGTTCCCTCTGTATTTACAACATTTCCAATATTTTCATTACAACTTTAGGGTACCAGTGACAATTTAACCAAAATACAAAGTAAACTAGAAGTTGCCAGCAAGTCACATACTCGCGGTTGGGGCTTAGGCCTTTATAACACTATTTACAATAAATTTACATAGGTTTACACAACCGGAGCCTTTACATGCCCAATTCACGCACTTCCTTAGCCAAAACATTGCTTCAGGTAGCTTCACACAACGCATCATAGGTACACCTGTAGGAGAAACTAGCAATTCCTAGGAGGTAGACATGTTCTTCGGTTCATTCACCACCTGTGGAAGGGAAAAAGAGGAAAGGAAATGGAGTGAGTCACCACATGCTCAGTGGGTGTTCCTCCACTCCTCAAAACAAAACCTTTATAGACAATACTTCTTGTATTAATCACATATCAAGCATTTTTGTAGCACCAATCATTATATTAAACTATATATAGCATATACATGGGCTATTCACATACCAAACCTTTATTCATTCAATCATTCAAGAGTTACATTCCCATTCATAGGTGTTAGACCCGTTAGGCTATTCACACGTTTAACATACATTCATAGAACCTTTAATACCTTAGAAACCTTCTCATCCGATGCATGTAGGTTTAAGCAAATAAACTCAAGGTAGGAAAAGGGAAAGGCCACATGACGTGAGAATCCACATTCAAACATACTTGAGGGTCATCTCATTGCTCATTCATTGAAAGCTTTCTTTCTTTCGTTGAAAACATTTTCTTAGCCATAAAAGGAAGTTTCATTTCGTTTTGGCCATGTAACGGCCTTTATAAGCTTTTCATACATCATTCCATATAGCCTTTTGGGCTCGCATAAAATGAACTTCCTTTCTTTTTTAATCATTTAAAATGGCAAAGGTCAATTGCTTTTCTTAACTTAGTACAAAAATACTTCTGGCATAAGATCATTACAGGTGCTGATTGGGTGAGATCTATTCTCAACCCCATAGTGAGACCTAACGCTCACACTTAAGCTCTTACTGCCAGGATGGCTACATATAACATATCGGACCATTACATTAACCCTCGTTAGGGCCTCTAGGGTTTCCAGACCTTCCCCTAGGTTAACATCGTTCTTATCATATTATCCAAAGCACATTATCTTAGCCACTTTAAAGCGCATGAGCTATAACGGCCAATAACTTTGCTGTTTCTTCTGGTAAAATCGTTTATCATGAACTCACACCATTTCTAAAACGTTTTAGGGGATTTCTCCCAAACATTGTTTGAATAGCTAAAATAGGCCATTACTCGCTACTAGGCATGGCTATTATTCATTTAAAACACGTGAAAAGTCCTTTGCCGAAACATCACCTTTACACATACATGTTATATCTTAAACATACAAGGGAAAGGGGATACACACATCACACTTAAACACTTCGTAATCATTTTAACACAATGAGCCACACATGGCCTCGCAATCCACACGATTGCGGTCAATTCACAACCCGAACTCCCTCCTCACAAGCACCGTACCACAAGGACCTCGAACCACTCTTAGTTCTTCCTCGAACCACCCAACTACCATCTCGGTTTTACATTTTACTAATCCTATCATATTCTCAAATTAACTTAAAAGGAGATAGGGTTTAGGTACTCACCTGGTAAGCATCACCTCTCAGCGGTGGGTTATAGCAAGCATACGAACGCATACGCATCATTATATTCACATATAAACCACAACATCTCATTTAACAATTAGCAGGCCATTACGGGGTAGCTAAGCATACAAGCATACGAACGCATACGTACCATCATATTCATGAATAAACCATAGCACTTTATCTAGCTAGTCAAACACGATTGGGTTTTAAATAATTATTATTTATGTCGCAAGTACTAGGCCATTGTGGAATACTTAAGCATACAACAACCTTTGATAGACTAAAAATTTTATATACATTAATCTCAACATGTACGATGTACATCAAGGCTCATATATAATCATGGAACGACTACATATGTATAAACGTTGGTTTTAAACATACGATGCCCTTCGAAGTTTATGCTTAGACATGAATTATCTAAATGGTTTCGAATCAAGGCTAAACATACATACTTTATACGCATGCTTTACTTCGAATTAAAACCTCCAGCTTGAATTAATTAACTGATTCGATTCGACGGTAAACATACATAATTCACTTCAAATTAACATTCAGGCATAATTTACCTTACTCGATTCGAATCGAAGCTAAACATATGTACATCACTTCGAATTAATATTTCAGTTGTAATCTACGTCAATTAATTTGAATTGAAGCTAAACATACATAAACCACCTAGAATTAACATTTCAGGCATAATTTACGTCTATTGATTTGAATTGATGCTAAACATATATAAATCGTTTCAAATTAACATTTCAAGCATAATTCACCTAAATTGATTCGAATCGACGCTAAACGTATATAGTTCGTTTTGAATTAAGAACTTAGGCATAAATTAACTACATGCATTCGAACAAGCGCTAAACACATATAATTCACTTCGAATTGCAATCTCAGGCATAAATTAACTACATGCATTCGAATTAATGCTAAACACATATAATTCACTTCGAATTGCAATCTCATGCATAAATTAACCAAATGAATCGAACCTAAACATGTATAGCACACTTCTTGACATTTCTAACGCATTTAGCGAACCCTAACATGACATGCAACATCAATCTGCTGAAAAAAAACATTTTCGAATTTAGTAATAGCTTAGGAGGGAGAAACACTTACTTGAAATTGATTAATAACCCACTTAATTGGCAACAAATCACACCCCAAATCCCCCTGACTCGACCCTGGCTCGGCTACACCCAGAACCCGAAACCCTAGCTTCGACTTAGTGGTGATTTAGGCTGATTTTGCCAAAATTCAACCCCCAATTTATAGAAGAGGTAGTGAGGGTCGGGGGTTACCGGAATCCGGCACGTGGGTGGCGGTTTTCGGGGGTTAGACGCGTGGTTTTTGGGCATGGAGAAGTGGATGTCAGTGTGTGGTGGTTGTGGCGGTGGAGGACGCGTGTTGGGGGGACCGGTGGTCTCTTCTCGCCGGCGACGCCTGGCAGACGGCGGTGACGCCAGACGCCGGCCACTGGTTGCCGGTGAGAGGAAGAGAGAGTGTGAGAGCGAGCGAGTAGAGACAGAGAGGGAGGTGTCGGGGGAGTCGGGTTTTCAGGTGCCCGACTTCGACTCTCCCTTTTCTAATTTTCCTTTTTCCCTTTTTTTTTGGCTAACTAACATCATTCAACTAAATTTTGGTCCCGTACTCGTTAACGGATAGGCTAAACTCGAGGTGAAATGACTTATAGCTAACATCTCAGTTTAAACTTTGGGAATCGACCAACAAAAACGAAAAACGATTTTAAAAACAACGATTTTAAAAACACGGTTTAGCGTCGATTCAATAATTTTATAAATAAGTAACGTCAATAATAACATTAATCAAATAATCGTTCTTTTTAATGAAATTAATCATTAAAAACTCACACAGTCGACTTTATATTTTTGTCGACCCATAATTCAAACGCAACTGGTAAATTCAGCAACTGAAACAGTTAGTCGGCAATAGAATGAAAGCGTGGCCCTTACACTCTCCCCCCCTAAAAGAATTTCATCCTCGAAATTTGCTCACCTGATGAAAATAATGCGGGATATTTTTCACGCATTTCGCTTTCTAACTCCCTAGTTGCTTCTGCCACCTTGTGATTTTTCCATAACACCTTAACATAAGGGATGCTCCTGTTTCTGAACTTCTTTTCCATCTTCTCTAAAATCTGAATGGGTTCTTCTACATAGGTGAGATTCTCCTTAACTTGCAAGGGTTCGTATCGGATGACATGATCCGGATCCGGAACATATTTTCCATCCGCCCGCTGGACGTCGAGACCAAACTCGGCCGGTTGGAGGAGAGAGAGAGCGACAGAGGCTGAGAGCGACTGAGGGGGCGAACTGAGAGAGGGCGTCGGTGACGGTGGAGGTTGACGACTAGGGTCCCCAGCAGGCGTGATTCCGGCGGCCACCACAGCAGGCTGAGGCCACCACAAAGAGCGGCAGGACCGAGTCTGGGCATGCTTATTTGGGTCTGTGTCGGGCTAGGGTATCAATCACATCAACTGGGCGTGCATTGGGACTAATTGGATCGAGGATTGAGGTTTTCCAGCCCTCAAAGTCAACCTAAAGCCCTTAGAACGGGTCCTCTAGGATGGGATTGAGGTGGGTGTTTCTCGCCTCCTAAGTATTAGTAGTTTCAAAATTTTTTTAAGTTTTAAGTTGCGAAGCATGTTAAGTTTAGCTAGTTTATGCCCGATAGTAACTTCGAATCGATATATGTTAGTTTAGTTGATTAATATTCAAAAGTGGCTTAGAATCAATTCAAGTGAATTTAGTTAATTCACGCCTGAAGATTTAATTCGAAGTGAATTATGCATGTTTAGCTTTGATTCAAACCTATTCAGTTAATTCATGCCGGAAAAGTAACTTCGAAGCGGATTATAAATGTTTAGAAACGACGAATGTACGTTTAGTTAATTCATAATCGTTTATTAAATTCAAAGCAAACCATAAATGACCCATAATCGTTTAATAACTTCGAAGTAAACTTGAAATGCTTAGAATCGTTATATGTATGCTTAGCTGAATCATGTTCGTTCAATGACTTCGTAATAAACTATAAATGCCTAGAATCAACCCATGTACACTTAGTCAATTCATGTCGATTAATAGCTTCGAAAAGAAATGAACACCTTGAAAGGACTTATGCTTAAATGACTTATTTAGATTCTAATAATGACTTCGACATAATAAATGAACGTCTAGAATCGTATTACATTTATATGGCTTAGTTAGGCTTGTGATATAATAAATGAACGCCTTGAATCACATCATGCTTCTATGGCTTAGTTACGTTTGAAAGTGGCATGTATAGTTAGTTAGTTATACCTTCAAGATAACATAGGTATGATATGCTTAATTCCTAAACGTAAGTCATGAATGTAATTGAGTTCCATGCCTTGTTAGTTTAATACGGTTCAGTAAGTGCTTATTTCAATTTGATGCGATATAGATATATCTGTATATGTGTTTATATATGCTATAATGCACCGCTGAATGATGCTGCTTGCCCAGGTAAGTGCATAAACCCCATTACCCATCTTTTTATAAGCTTGCATGATAATATGTTATGATTATTGAATTGAAAAACCGAGATGGTAGTTGGATGGTTTGAGGTAGAACTATGAGTGGTTTGAGGTTTTTGTGGTACGGTGCTTATGAGGAGGGAGTTTCGGTTGTGAATTAACTACAATCATGTCGATTGCGGGGCTATGTGTGGCTCATTGTGTTGAATTGATTATGAAGTGCTTGAATGTGATACATATGGACCCCCTTCCCTTCTACGTCCTTAAGTTACATTATGTGCATAAGGGTGAGTTTTTCAAAGAAGGATTTCATGTTTTGAAATGATAGTAGCCATAAATATTAGTGCATGATGGCATATTTTAACTAAATGAATGCAGTTTTGGGAGTGAACTTGCTTGAACGGGGGAATCCCTAAAGAGTTTTACAAAGGCGTGAGTTGCATGATAAAGGATTTTGCTGTGAGAGGCAGCAAACTTATTAGTTGTTATGACCAGTTTAAATGGCTAAGATAAGTGCTTAGGGACAATAGATGGGAGTAAACCTGCTTGAACAGGGGAATCCCTAGCCTAGGGAGTGATCCCTAGAGACCCTGACGAGGGTTAAGGTCCAAAGTTAGTTGCCACCCCGGGAGTAAGAGCTTAGTGTAAGTTAATCTCACTGGGATTGAGTGTAGATCTGTCCCAACCAGCACTTTACAATGATCTTCTGCCTAGAGTAGTTTCTTATTAAATAAGAAAAGTAGTTGGTGTTTCGCTTTTTTAAGTATTTCAGAAAGAAAGTTTTTAAGGGTCATTATGAGACCAAGATGAAAAAGATTCTTTTAAAAGAATATGAGCCTCAAGGGGCTAAGAGAAGAGTCTTTATGAGCCTCAAGAGGCTAAATGAAGTATTTTCAGTGCAAAGAAAGAAAGCTTCCTGTGTATGACATGTGCATGTTCTAAGTATAACTTATGAATGAGATGCTAAGTAAGATACGAATATGAAAAGAAAGTCTTATGAGTATATTTCATGCATACCCTATGAATGAGATTTGATTGAGATTTGAAATGTGTCTGTCTTATGCATATTATATGAATGAAATGCCAAGAAAAGTAAGATTATAAAAAGAGATAACCTTATGTGCACATTATATGAATAGGGTTTCATGCATAGTTCGAATAGAATGCTACGAAGTTATGTTTCTAAAAAAGAAAGCCTCTGCGCTTAGCCTCGTCACTTGTTTAAGTGTTTCACTGCCTGTTAGCAAAGAAGTTTGGTCATTTAGTGACCTAGAAATGTGTTTGAGTGCTTAAAGTGAAGTTTATGCTTAGCGATGTTTCCATAAGAATTTTATGAATGCCTAATATAATAGTAAAGTATAGATACATGATATGTGACTAGTAAAGATATTACTGCCTGCAACGGTTTTGATTTTGAGGGGGTTAGGGGACACTCACTGAGCGTGTGGTTACTCACCCCACTACTCTTTTCCCTTTTCCCAGGTTTTCTTTGTGACAAGTGGAAGACAAGCCACTTATATACAGAGTTGAAGTTTACCCCTGATTGAAAAGAGTCATGTGTGCCATATAGAAGTAGTTTCATGAGTCGACGATGTAATATAACGTATTCCCAGTTTGTAATTGTTGTAAGCTAAGTTTTCAAGCTCATATAATGCATATTGTACATGAGTCGCTCTGTATGGCCGTGTGAGCCAACCATCTGAATGGTTAGATGTCTCTACTCGAAATTGGCTGTGTTTTGGGATGTAAACCCCAATACTCCGGTTGTGTGAGCCGTTGAGCTGTATCTTTTATTTCTTGTGTATTAATGAACTATTCTGTTTGGTGTACTCCGAGTCGGCGGCTCATTGAGTTATGAACTCCGGCGTGTGGCCGTTGAGCTTCTTTTAAATGTTTTTACACTTCCGTTGATTTACAGGGACTTATTGTAAGGTTTTTAGCCTGAAAACGGTCAGTTTTTAGGGAAAACTCTGTCTGTTTCGTCCCAAAATTTAAATAGAAAATTAAGAAAATGTAACACATCCTGCCCTAGGGGCTGGGGGTGTTGCAATATATATATGTATGTATGTGTGTGTGTATATATGTATATGTGTGTGTGTGTGTGCGTGCGCGCGCGTGCGTGTGTGTGCATGTATATGCTTACATATCTATGTATATGTATGTATGCCTGCATGTATGTGTGTGTGTGTGTGTGTGTATATATATATATATCTATGCGTGTGCGCGCACACGAACACACACCTACGCCTATATATATATATATAAATATAAATAAATATATATATATATATATATATATGTATACATTTATATTTTTATACATATATGTATGTGCATATGTATATGTATGTGCATATATATATATATATATATATATATATATATATATATTGTATGTTGTGTGTGTGTGTATATATATATATATATATATATATTATATATATATATACATATACGATATATATATATATATATATATATATATATATATATATATATATATATATATATATATCTATATACATATATACATATATGTATAAATGTGTATGTGTCTGTATGTGTTTATATATATACATACGTGTGCATATATATATATATATTATATATGTATATATATATATTATATATATACACACATATATATATGTATATATATACATATATATATATATATATATATATATATATATATATATATATATATACAGTCATACAAGTCTCTTTTATAAATTTTCAAGTTCTAAGGCTGAGCGACCCTACTGGGTCTCATGGCCTACTCTTAGGTTTAACGTAGCCGCTTAACCTTAACCTAACCTACCATCACCTGGATGATTACCACTTAACCATATCCTGGCCTACCATCAGTATGGATGGTTTCTGCTTGAGCATGCCCTGGCCTACGTCTGATATGGACAGTTACCATTAACCTACTCCACGTCGATCAAAAGGGTGCGTGGCCGTTCACATGCATGCAATTTTTCCGGGAAAGGCTAATGGCCTTCGATAACATCCACATACCCCGCAGTCTTACCTATAAAGCCATTTATTTATATATTCATAGTCGCTCTTAAATTTCAATTCGCCACGTATATTCCAACCCAACCCAGTTTGATCCCCAAAGCATTGCCACAACGTATATATTTTTCTTTACAAACACAATCGGTCCAAATGCCTAGACACACACTAATATACCAAGATAACGCAACACAAGCCACACAACTATTTCATTCCACGTTTAACCAATAAAATCCATAATTCCACGAATAACAAAGACATTCAAAGACAACCCTCACTATTCTTATCCAACACATTTTTCAGACAACTTTGGGGAAGGGTCAGGTCATGGTTTTTACCTGAAAATCCGTAAAATTATGGGCTCGGTTACTTAATTGGGTCTAATAATCAGCACCTGGATCAAAACAGCATTTGCACTTAGTCCAAATCTTATGAACCACATCTACAGCCCAACTCTCGCTTAAAATAATTTTTCTATCAATTTTGTGACACTCTTAGGATTTTCCAAATTGTGGTTATCCTCGTGTCCAGTGCAGGTTAGAAATTTAGCACGACTTCCAGAAACCATAACCGGAGCTACCAATGTCCAAACCCCGAGTTCTTACCCCTTTGGAAAAGGTCAGTCCATCCCCTATAACTCCTATGTTTAATGTTTCTCCCTAGTATGCTAACTACTAGGTCGAAAACCTCAAAGAACCTACGCTGCCACTTGCTGCCCAGATTTGGGAAGTCCTCGATAAATCGGTCCTAGCTTACTCAATACAACTCTAATTTCTTCGATTAAAAAACTAAATTACTCATCACATTCTGACCTAGCCACCATCAAAATTTCATGATTTTTGAGTTACTGTACTGTTGTGGGTTGAACTTTTAAAGACGATTATGCCCAGTCTCAAATCAGAGGTATTCTATCCACTACGTCCCCATTCAAATTGCCGCTTTTGGTTCGATTTTTCCACCATAATAGGTCACCGATCTGTCAACGTCCACACCAATGATTTCTAAATCCCCTAACTAACCCAAATCAAGCTAAAGGCCAAAACTTCAATCAACCAAAAACAAAAATATCACTAAAGCTTACCTTGAGCTGGTTTTCCAAAAGAAGATGATCCCCTCGTCACCCATTCTGGTAGCTGCGTGGCGTGTGCTGGCGGCGGCTAAAAGACGATAGCTGCGTGGCACTGTACGGCGGTTGGGTGGTGGCACACTAGGAGGGCAGTGAGGGGGAGAGAGGTCACGTTGAGGGATAGAGAGATGATGGTGAGAGAGAGAGAGAGAGAACACACGAGGGGGAGAGAGAGCATGCAAGGGAGAGAGTCTAAGTGGGGGTGAGGGGTGGCTGACCACTAGGGTTTGGGTAAGGGAGGGGTGGGCGGCCACTAAGAGGGGGAGAGAGAAGTTTAAGTAGGAGGGAACACTAGGTTAGGGTAAATTGGGAGGGAATGAAATGCATTTAAAATTTAAGAAAAATATGAGAGGGAGAAAGGTAAATAAATTTTAAGCAAAATAAATTATAAACAAAATAAAAGTAAAGACCACAAAATCCCTTTTTTTAAAAATCAGCCATATCATTTTGAATTAAATTTGCTTGAGTTGAGTCACACACTCCTTACCGGTCCACACCAAAAGAGATAAATGGTCGGTCCAAGCCAAAAATTTAAATTGCCTCGGAATGAGTTTCCGGGGTTTTATGTACAACCCCCATTAAGAAAGTTTCATCCTTGAAACTTCAGTAATGTACGCCAACATGGTGGTCTATAAAAATGAATTTCCGGGGGCTTACATGCTACCAGTCATGATGTTCGGAGCCTTCTCTGCTTCTTCCTTGCACATCACGTAAACTCTGCCCCCGGTGTTTCGCGATGGTTGCTTGGGGACCTTGCCTGGTTCTACTGAGGTGCTTGGCCTTGATGACTTAGGTTGACCGCCAGTCCATCCCTATTCTGATAGTACTGTTGGGGCTGCTATCCCTATCCCCCCATGACCTTGGTTGGCAAGCGGTGGGTGATGTGGGCAATCACGTATTTGATGCTGGGAGCTCCCACAGTGATAGCATCTCTTCACTGAGTGGCATTCCCGGGCGTAATGTCCTGGCCTTTCACAAGCATTGCAGGTCACCCTGGGTCGATTGTTGGGGTGTTGGCCTCCACGTGCATCGTTGTTGGAATGGTGGTTGTCGAGGGGCCTCCCGTGCTGCTTTTGTGAGTTGAAGTTCCCTCGCTAATCTTCTTTTCTCTTGATTCCATGTTGCTCATTGAAATAGTTGTTCCTTTCCTTCACTGCCCTGTCCACATTCATCGCAGTGTCATACAGATCCACGTAGGAGGTGTACTGATGCACTGACATTCTCTCCTTGATATTAGGGTTGAGTCTGGCCTCGAAACGGTTCATCTTCAGCCTCTCTTCAGCTAGAAAGGGAGGGGCAAAACGGGAAAGTTTTATGAATTTAGAGGAATACTTTAGTGCACTCATTCTCCTTGTTGCAGCTGCATAAATTCATTCTCCTTTATCTTCTAGAGGGATAGGGGGTAGAAATGGAGCATAATCAGTTCTTTTAACCTCCTCCCATCGAATCCAAGCTTGTGCTGCCTCTCTCTACTGTGGCCCACCATAGATAAGCCTTATCCATAAGATAAAACACAGCAAAGCCCACCTTCCACTCCTTAGGGTGTTGGAGTGCATCGAACAATTTCTCCATGCCCTGAATCGAATCCTCAAAGGCATTATGGTCCAGGGTGCCATTGTAGACGGGTGGGTTGTAACTCACGAATGTTTTGAACATAAACAAGTTGTCCTCCTCTACCTTCTTCTCTTTAACCTCCATCAGTTAATATAGGTGCTTGTTTAGTTGCTGCAACTACTCCCCTTGTTTCTGCAGTAGCCCTAGCAATAGAAGGTTGTTAAGCTTCGCTCCCATAGGTGGGTTGGTTTCATCTACCTGACTACGAGACCCATTCCCATTTCTAGGGCGGAGGGCTTCCAGGTGCTCCCTCAGACTAGCCGTGGGGATATCCGTGTTCACATCGGATCTTGGAGTGGGGTAGGGTCTGGTAGGAGATTCATCGTTATTTCCCGCCATCCTGTTCGGGAAACAAGTCGAGTTCAGTCTTTCTCCTAATAGTTTGTGACACATATACTACTCTAGTTCAGTAGGACATCGTATACAACTGTATCATACAAGATCTTAACGTAGGCTTTTGTTCACAGCCATATCAACTCTGCCATGCTGACATGGTCCAGTCACTTTATCACATGTCTCATATGCATCATGTTGGGAACACATTCACATAGCTCACATATTCACAGATAACGAACATCAGCATCCAGGTAACAGAAAGGTTCATTTGCATTGATTTAAAACCATAAACGTTTCACACCAATACTTTTCATTACACAAATACTCGACGAATTTATTAACCTATAATGGCTTAGCAAAAGAGTAGAAAGTGAAGCTAAACAGCACAGTCCTAGGAAGGGGAACTTTAATTAGCTACTAGCATCTACTATCCAGGGGCATCCATTTTATAGGCACCTCGACACATCCTAGCATATTTACCCCGCTGGAGCTCAGGTTACTCCTCAACTAGTTCCTCCTCCAGGTCTTCCTCTATCTGCTATTCCTCCTGTGGGTCCTCGTCTACTAGAGGCTCCCCCTTAGGTTCCTCATCTTCTAGGGACTCTTCCTCAGGTTCCTCGTCAGGGTCTTCCACTTCTACAGGTTCTTCCTTATCTTTACTGGATCCTCCTTACGGTCCTCTTCTTCCATAGGTTCTTCCTCACCCTTACTAGGATTTTTCTCAGGGTCCTCCCCTTCTATAGGTTATCCTCCATCCTCAAGGGGTTCCTCCTCTTGTGTCTCATCCTTAGCGGATGAGGTATCCTCCTAGCTAGCGGTGGGTGAAGGGGGTTAGTCATAGGGGCCCTTCTCTCTTAAGTAATCCATTAACTCAATCACTCTCATTCCTATGGGTTGCCAGTCACACCAACAACACCTCCCTAATGGGTGAACCTCCCGAGCCCTGGGGTGCAACTCATCGACCCTGTATTGCCACTTTAGGTATCCCTTAAGTGGTAAAAGGAAGAAGAAGGTTTGGTTGTCCTCGAACATGAAGCAGCTATTGGGCACGACTTCCAAATACCAATTTATTATCCTTCCAACCTGCTGGACATGCTCCCACATAACTAGACCAGGGATCTTAGCTAACCGCTCGTAAAGGCAATTGTCCCTCACACACTAACAGTGCTAGGTACGCTTCATCCCTATACAGAGCAATTACACACAAGACCTATATCCATACAATAACATGCATTTATTTAATACCATATGCACATGCATGCAACCCCTGCCCCTTACTGGACTCAACCTCCAAGTAGTCCTTAGGTCTACGAGTTTTAGTTTTTAATTTTTATTCCTGATTACAATCTTTTGGGCGAGCCTTCAGCTCAGTCGATCTGAGCTCTAATACCACTTTGTAACACCACGAATTTCTAATTTCTTTCTTTATTTACTAATATTAACCTGCATGGCAGTGGAATAACCCAAGTGGGGTGTTACGGTCGTATTTCCTTCTCGGAAATATCGGGTTGAGTATCCATTAAAGATCTAATGCATCTATATTCTCAAATCAAAGCATCAGTCCTAGTCTTACAACAATATAACAAAGTCCAACCTGAATCACAATCCTTAAAACAAGTCTAAACATTAACTAAATGAACACTACTAAATTTGATTTTGTGGCCTTGCACAAACTCGAGTTCCCATCCCCATGCGCGTGCACTTCACCTGAAAACAAAACATTTTATAAAAATGAGATAAACTCAATAACAACCACCCTTAACTG
>JAKOGI010000402.1:527500-567500 GCA_029747015.1 Carnegiea gigantea | reverse complement strand
TTTTTTTACTTGGCTAAACTTAACCTAAAACTATCCTAAAAGTTGCGCAATCCCCCCTAAAAACGTCCCGAAGACACTCTTTTCAAGAGGAAACGAAGATGGCTAAAACAGTGTGTGCGGGAGCAGAGGGGGGCTAGCTGTCGGGCCCCGCCCAGCCTACCGACAGTGTGGCGACGGTGGGGGGGTTCGTAACCACCACTCTTCCATCATCTCTGTTTCGCATTCTCCCAACTGTTTCTTGTTTCCGTCTTCTCTCTTTTACGAGATTTGCTCGATTATCTTATACCTACAACAATAATAAAAAAAACAATGAAACATGCTAAGATTACAATATTATACGAGCTGACAATTTGGTGACGAGCGACGCTAAAATACAACAGAATTATCGCTCACAATACCCCACCATTATTTTTGTCGTCCACGAGCAAATCCAAGAAAAAAACCTAACCTATGAAACTGACTGCACTATTGTAATGAATCATCACGGTTGCATTTAGCGTAGCTAACAGCCCTTTAAATCCCTTGGCTCTCCTAAGTGGACGAGTGGGTCCTCGCGATGTTTGTAGAAAAGATACACCCCGAAATCTAGAAAAAGAAAATGAAAGAGGAAAAGATAAACAGAAAACAGAAAAAAGTTTGGATTACAAACAAAGGACATAAATTACAAGGAGAATAAATGTACATTCCTAACTATCCCAAATCGACCATATCGCACAGATATTGCCCTGTATATAAGCACAATGACTCATTAAGGCTCTCTTCCCCATCGATGAATATCAAAACATTAACTTTTCACCCCACTATACATCACACTTGATCATCCCAGTGCTTTGTGTTTAAGTGTGCATCATCATCACCCTAGGACCCTAGATTCACCAAATCAACTCACCCACTTGCACTAATACAAACCACATTATTGACATATTAACACAGAAGTAACGTCCCAGTAGCAATATGCCTCAAAGGGTAACACCCAGTAAAGCAGTATGTCGTAAAGGGTACGCCCAGTAGCGCTGCCTCAAGGGATACTGTCATTCCAAATTTTATTTTTTCTTTTTTTTTCTTTTTTTTTGAAATGCAACAAAAAACCAAAGTAACCGTGCACAGAATGAGTGGGAGAGCATAATCATGGAAGACTAAGACCCTAAGATAATAATGATGGTATGAATCAGGATGGATGACACATAGATAATGAACAATTGGGGTTAGAATTAGGGCCTGAGAATGATAAACTGAGGATATAGATCTATCATACACATCAAGACATTATATACAAGCTATAGTCAAAGTACAAGGACTTAAGCTGATAAAACCCAAAAAAAGAGAAAAACTATACAATAAGTGAAAAAGTTTCGAACATTTTCATAAAATATGCAAAAAAGGTATATAACTTTTCATCCCCACACCTAATCTCTATCATGTCCTCATTGGGAGCCGAGAGTTCACTACCACCCCCATAAAACACACGAAAATAAGGAAACGAAATCACAACAATGACACTAATCCTGCGCACATATAATACAAGGAGCCAGCACACTCCCCTAAAAAACACAATCTCACCAAATCCCAACAACAAGAACCACACATATATATAACAATAACACCACCCAAAAATAATATATACCAATCCACAACACCACCATCACAAGAACCCAATTATCCACAAAAATAAAGAAGATGATCATCAGCCATCATAGTCCTCACAACATTCAATTTTCATTCACACCCAAATGATCACAAAAAAAAAAAAACTTAACTCTAATAGCCACAACTAAACAAAAGTAGAAAAAAGAAAGAAACAAAAAGAAGGGAGAAGTTATAACGATTATACGGGTGCAGGCATTGAATGTACCCAAACTATCCATAGGGGTTTAAGGAGTATCAACCACTCCTGTCTCTTACACTCGAGGCTTTTAACTTGGCTGTGCAATCAAAGCTCGCAGGATGTATCATGTACTGTGCATGAATCTCGAATGATTGTGAGTAATAGAGCACTATTAAGATGGAGCAAACAAAGTTGTGGCCTCTAAACTCATGCGATTCTATAGAAGATCGAAAAGCCTGGGCCAAAGAAGGTACTCTCCACGTGATTTTCCTAAGCACATCCTCTGGTATCACAATATAGATCGAATAAGGGATGAGCCCTCTAATGTCACCTAGGGACTCATGAAATGATCAAGGGAGAGGGAAGGTGGCGAGGGGAGAAATGGGCTTTTCGGGTCAAGTAGCTCGGCACAAATGAAGTTGGAATAAGTCCATGCTAGGAGTGGCTCTAACCATCTTTACATATTAATGAACTCATCAAAAGGAGTGTTTTTTAGGTATTGCTTAAAACCAATGTAAGCCTTCCTGACTTAGAAAGTGATACATCCTCTATGTAGAAACTAAGCCTAATCCGGAGAGTCTTCGCCATCTCTAAACCCATGCAATGGCTAAAAGAAGGAGGAGCAAGTAAGATCGAGCACTGGACACTAATTGCCATCGGTGTTGCTTAGAAAAGATGGAAGCACAAATGAACAAGGAGGTAACGGATGGTCAATAACCGCTTCCCTCAGGTCCGGTCAAAGGTCCATCATCAAAGACATCAGAATCTAGGGGAGGGGAAGCTCCCAATTATCACCTCTAGTGGTTGGCAGTAGACTAGGGTTGGTCACGATACAATAAACCACACTCCTTCATCTCATGAACAAGTGCGATCTTGCCCATTCATTGTCCTATCATGGCACAATTCTAGTATAACATTCATCAGAAACCATCATAATAAGACAAGAATTCACACAATCACGGTCAAAAAATTTAATAAGGAGCAGACGCAGAGGAGAACACTGTTGTAAAATCATAGGAAATAGGGGAAGAGCACAGAAAAGGCTCACTGCATCTCATGTATGCATTATGCCAAGCTAACGACTCAGATAAGTCCCATGTATCATTAACATCAAAAAGCAACAAACGACGCATACACCTAAACTCAAGTTGGCTTGGGTCTCCATATGTCTATCACCGTTAAGTACAACTTGCTATTTCCTATTTTTCATTCAGTGAAATGCAATATATTTGAACATTCATAGTCGTATTCAAATCTAAACAGTATTGCCCAGAAAGGTTAATTCTCAATTGAGCTAACAGAAAATAGACCATTTCCGTTTTTTTTTTTTCAAATTTACATTTTTTGAATTTTTCTGGATTTTATAACGCTAGAATGCTCAAGTAACCTCAAGTTGAAAAGCACCAACTCCGACAACGGTGTCAAAAATCTGTTTAAGAAGAATTTCAAGTTTTAAAATTTATAACCCCAAGTGCAAGTTTTTTTTTTTTTGGTTTCCCCGCCCCACCCCCCCCCCCCCGTCGGTAGTCGGTTATCATCCACAGCCGGGCGTTTTTTTTTGGGCTTCAGTATACTGATATTTAGTTAAGTGCCTCATCTAGGCCAAGAAGGAGGAAATGAAATCAAGCTTAACTAAATTATAAAAGCAAAGGGGGCTTAAGAACTATGATTTGACCAATTGACGACTAAATGGTCAGATGAGTCTTGCCTACCCAACTCTACTAAAAACAAGAGATGGTCGGATTGCATCAAACTAAAAGATCGCCCCCAAAAGCCTTCCCTCGGTCATGACCTAGCCTAATTAGTCTAACACTCATTTTCATAGGATTAGCCAATTAGACCCTAAGTTAGCAACCCTCAGACTATCTAGGCATGGAGTACTATTTTTTATTGTCCTGAAACCCGGCTATGCCCCTCTCCCTCCCACACTAGCTAACTACCTCACCTCTTCAGCATAAGCCAATCATCGAAAATAAAGCTGAAAGGTCTCTCAAGCATTTTATCCAACACTAGCGGGCATGAAGGAAAACTCTACTACGTTCTAAGCTTATATTAGGTGTGCTTAGGCATAATACAGGACTAGTTAGCCATTCGAAGGCCTAATCACAATCCAAGCCAACAAAGTTAATCACTAATCAACACAAACATCACTGAAACCTAAACAAACCTAAAACCAGCAAATATGAAAGCAAAGCATGATAAGTAGATGAAGAGAATAAACTAATCAAATTTAACATCTAAATAAACATGGATTAAATGAAAACTAGACTTTTAAACCCAACAAATCTACTGGACTTAGGGTAGAATACACTATAAGGGGTGCAGCCTAATAGGTTAAGGGCTTAAGTGCACTGTATGACCCTAATTCCCTCGACTTGTTCTACTAAATATCAAGGAAGTGGACCGTCTGAGAGGAAAATAGTTAAGAGAGAACGTCGATAGTTCTCTAAAAGTAGTTTCTAAACAAAACCGAGGCTCTAGGCTTGTGAATTGTGAAGTTCTCCATATTGGTGAAGTTCCTCTCATGACAGTAATTCCAAGGCCAAGGTTCGATCGTCTTCGGGCTGCAGGGATTAAGGTAATATGTTTTACGTTAATTCATTTATAGGTTATTCCTTCACAATCAACCACAAGAATTAAACTCACAGAACCTAACAATAATAAAAACATGAACAAAGAGAGAAATAAGAGAACGGATACCTGATTCATTCAATGATCTTGAAATCCACAAGGCTTACATCCAAATACAATCTAAAATCCTATTTAATTCCTTCTCTTGACGCTTTTTTATTCTAAAACCTAACCTAAAACTATCCTTAATTGCCGATCCGAAAACCCAACAAGAGTGCGAAGACACCCCTTTTAAAGAGGAAACAGATGGCTACTCAATAGCGTGCAGGGGATTAGAGGTGGCAACGGTCATCGATTCCATAGAGCTGGCCGTGCGTTCACGATAGTGGCTGTCGTGGGCCCCTGCCTAGCCACCTGCAGTGTGTCGGCGATAGGGGGCTATGACCATGCCTCACATCGCTCTTGTTTCGCGTATCTTACCCCTTCCGCTGTTCTTGTTTTGTCTTCACTCCTTTTTGGTCGTATTTTGCTCGATTAATCTTATTACCTGCAAACGGTACACAAACAGAAGATTCTGTATCAGTTAAACTTAATGTTTTGCTTTTGTTTTACCTTGCCTTTAATTCAGTGCTTTGCGGTGATGATCACAATGCTGTCTTTAGTAATCAATATCCATAGGATTAGTGAGCAGTTAATTACTACTTCGTTTTTCTCTTTATTGCTTACAATTAAGTCTTTTTAGTAATTCCCCTTAACAATCATGTTATTAGTGAATCAAATGGCTATATTATTGGTGTTTACACAACTAAAATGTTGACTTCCTCCCCCACCCTCATTGCTTAAAATTTAATATAATAAGCATAATGTTTCTTTTTTTATAATTGTAGAAAGACATTAAGGACATTGCTCCTGCTACAAAACAGTTGGTGCTGGCTTCCAATTCCAAAAAATTCATAGCACCATGGATTGCCATGTGCATAAGTGCATGACTATAAAGCTCTTCGCAATATAAAAATAAAGCCAAAGCAATGTTCTCCTCGTACTACTATGCCTTTGTCTTCCACGTGAAGAATCCTAGAAAGAGGACTGCAAAAAGGATGTCTCCTATCACCAAGGTCATATTTTTTTGCTTTAACACAACATAGTATTACTTAGTGCACCGTGGTCCCATATAGAATTATGAAGGCCAGTGAAGCAATCAACAAGGACAGCACGGGCCATTATCATGCCTTGGACATCAGACTTAGTCAACTAGAGATTTGGAGTCAATTTGTAGTGCGCACGTCCGTAGCTAATATGAACATCGACTGGTAAAAGGGTTAGCATCGTGAGGGACTGTGAAGATTAGGTTGTAAGAAGTAAATAGATTACCGCAGGCCTTCGTTAGTCTTGGACTGGGACTTAGTTTAACCGAATAGTCAAAGTCAAATTGTCGCGGAGCTGCCATTCCTAATGTGCACCTTGATCGATGAAAGTGAAAAGGATACAGATCATTAGGGGGATTTATATGCCTCCATTAGGATTCACTTGTGAGGACGCCACTTAGGCAAACATGTTTTGAGCATCAAGAAGGCACTTAAAAACAAGTCTAAAGTAGGAAAACCTACTGCTCAAAAGGTTGAGTGTGAAGAACGCCCTATTAGGATTAAGAACTAATGTGTAGCCCAACCAGTGGTGCTAAGCAACCAATACTCTATGCAGAATAGATAGTACAATATAGAAACAGAACACGCCTCACTGAAGGCTCAGCGTAAGCCATGCCAACCAAGGGCATAGAAAAGACTAAGCCAAATGTGCAACAGAAATGGATAAAAGAAATAGAGCATAGCTCCTGCTTACACTAGCTAATCGAGTGACAGAAGGAGGTGAGTCAGCCAGAGCACGAACGGCCGGTTAACACAAACTGATACAACAAACTAAGGTTGCAGAGAATGGCAAGCTACTATTTAGAAGAGTAGTGACAAAAATCGCAAAGGTGCCAGCTACACAACTAGCCTAGTGAGGAGATGAAAGAAACTGGCCATGGCGAAGGGTGAGTAGAACCTAACTGATGGCAGCAAGACCTAGTGCTACCAAGACCAAGTCTGAAACTAGAGCAGATAAATGATGCCAATCCGAACTATGGATAAGAAATGATCTGGCTGTTGCGTTACTCCTCTAAAGGTAGAGAAAGTGGGTCATCTGATGGATAGGAAAAGCGAATGCTCGAAAAAGCGCCGTTTAGCTTATTGCTTGCCATTTGTCATCCGCTTGATGAGTTGGAATGATTGGTTTGTCGCCATCCTACTAGGGATTGCGACCGTCTTATCTCTCCTCCCTTATTCTTCTTTTCCCTTTTTTAAGGATATTTCCAAGGAAAAAAGGCATAATTTTGGTCATGATGCATTGATGGCCTATTGTCTAGTGATTTTGTCGCAATAGGATGTTCAAAAGGTGATCAACTCTTTAGGATTATGGCCACTTAAGCTAGAAGAGAGAGAAAGCCAGCTTTTAGTCAATTTTGTGGGCTCAAAAAGACCACCAAGAGACTCAGCAGAGTCCTATGAGCACAATCATGCTTGCTGAGCTTTAGACAATACCCACAGTCTTGCTGCATCGATATGTCCAGGTCAGTTATTAGGAATAGTCTTAGGGTTTTGTTGTTTGCTGGGGAGGAGGTCAGGAGAAGAAACAATGATGGAGTTTAGTGATTACATGGTGCCGAGTTATAGGATTGTTGACTGGGACATTAGGTGATGAGGTTACAGCGAGGGAGGAGTGTAAAGAAGAATGAGATTTAGTATCTGACATAGCGTATGTGTTGGCTATCTATACAAGGTGTTGTCATTACTATTGTTGTTTTGTTTGTTCAACTGTAAGATTTTTATAAAAGCGAACAATGTTTGCATTTTAATGTTTATCTTAATTATAGTACTGTTTCTCTATTAGACTCTGAGTTGGTGAGTATGAGACCTTCTTATATTAATCATTAGAATTATGTTTGTTGCCTGTCTGGCACCAAAAGTGTCCATTAAGTACTCCTAATCACTGATTTTTTACTTATAATCAAGATTATTTTTTTGTTTCATTTGGTTTTCTACTTTCTATGGACCAATACGGGTTAAATGAAATATAATGGGCATGAAGGCAGCAATAAAGAATAGAGACCAAAGAACTTCACTTGAGTTTCGAATATAGCGCCATTGGGGCCCACTCAATTCTTTACACAAAATGCTTATCTTTCACGCCCAAAGGGGGAAAAAACAATTCCTTGCCGAGCCCAAGCTTAGATGATTTGCACAGAGTCTCCTCCGGCCCACTAAATCTCTTTTATGAAATATGCCTTGCTCTACATGTGCACAAAAGGAAAGTGGGGGAAAGGAGAGTGATAAGTATTAGTAATTATGACCTAGTCCCTAATTTTTATGCATCCAAAAAACCCCGTCCGACGCATGCCCTAACTATTTTACCACTACGACTAGCCAAGTAGAAACCCATATACATGAATTCCCAAGTAGCATACCGACATAGTCGAAGGCCCATCACTCCTAAGTGAGTGCCTACATAGACCTTACAACAACACTGCCCTGTCCTCATTTGGTCCGCTTGTTTGGCCTTGCTCTCCCCTATTTTAATAATCACAGCAAAATAACAGAAAATGGGAAAGAGAAGTGACGTAGCCTGGCCCAACATAGAATGCCTATCCATTATCATTAGCAAATAAAAAAAAAAAGAATAAAAAAGGAATGAGAAGTCCAATCATGGTGCAATTCCCCAGTGGTACTTGCAGATCTTTCTTTCCCTTTTCATTGTGTCCCCAGCCCAGCTAGTCCATCGATGTTGACCCAGCTCACATCTACTGATTTTGGATAGGTGTTAGAACATCTAAGAAGAAAGATGGTGGATTATAAGCATAACTTGGAACTTGGGTACAAATTAGGAAGTGAAAAAATTACTTTGGAAAATTATATATATTATATATATAATTAATATTAATTAGTAGTAAGTGGGAGTTAGCACTAATATAGAGTCTTAGGGCACTTGTAATGGTTAATGCTTTTCCTTCTTATTCAGCTTTGGTTTTTAGCATTTTAGAGTTATTGCAATTTAGGAATTCTTCCGACTTGAGTTTATTTCAATTTCTGATTCTAGTTCAATTTATTTTTCTAGTTCTAGTGTTAGTTTAATTTTCCTATATTTCTAGTCTAAATTCATGTTTTCTACTTTTGGTTTTTAAGTTAAGTTTTACAGTCTCATTTTTATCTTCTCAAAATTATCTCATTCGAACTTTTGAAATTTATTAGTTCTTTGGGTGGATGGTGGCTATTGAGGTCTCCATAGTGATCACCTCAATCAGGTTTGATTTTCTCTATTGTTTTATCGGCAGTTATAGTTCAAATTGTCTCTATTAATTTTAAGTGGGGAGGGTAATCCCGTTCTTTCCTCTTATTGCATGGTTTTTATTTCAATTTCATGCTTTATGTTTAGGTTAGATTTTTGAGGTTCTTTCCTATATTTTTAGTTTAATTTAGTTCGATTTGTTAAATTAGGCATGTTTTAGTATAATAGTTCTAATAATTACATAACTCTCTTTGTGGGCGGACCCCGTATAGTAGCTACAACTATAGTTGTGCACTTGCAGCTTATTTTTAACAGTTCCTGAGATACAACAACCTTTTTTAGCGCCATTGCAGAGACGATGTTGACATTGATTACTATTTTTTGATTGTTAATTGCTCCAAATCTGGGTAATTAGTAATTTAGTTTTTGTTAGTTGTTTCAATTGCCGACTATCTTGCTCAATTAGCTTAATTTTTAGGTTGTTTGTTTTTAATTTTCCGAATAGTTTTAAAATTTCATGTTTAATTTAGTTATTTAATTCTGGTGTTTGATACTATTTATTCTTACTAGTTTTTAGTTTTTTTGAATTTGCTAGTTTATTTAGTTTTATGTTAATCCGCCTATCTAAAAAAATTGATCTTTATTCTTTTAAAAAATTAAAATTAAAAAACCCATCAAATAAAAGGGCTTTTGTTGTATGACTGGTTGGATTAGGGATTCTAATAATCAGCCGTTTGAATTAGTTTAGAGACCATCCTAGATAAAATAGTGATCACAGTTGAAATTGAGGAGAAAAAGATGGTTGAAGTGTAACTCGACAAGAATGCTTGACGCGATCTTTATATCCACATACCTAAGGCTCAATGTTTTTAATGCAACCGAGCCTAGATAATGTTACTCTCGATCTGCAAGCCCTAAATGCCTATATGCTTCTACTTGATGTGTATAGAGACACTTACCTATTTTTGCAAGAGTTCAAAGAGGTTTGGCTTCATGATGTGCTATCCATCTGAGGTGCCTGTTGATCTGTGTCAATTGACAGTTAGTCCTTTGCTTAAAAGTTATGCAATAAAGAAGGATTATATTTTGTTAGCAAATTTCCATTTACCAACTGGATGAATTTGTATGGGTCTTCGTCCTGGTAAAAATACTTCCTCATAGTAAAACTATTAAGGAATAAATAAGTTAATTCATGCAAGCTGATAGGGAGTGTTGGATCATACCACATTTGGATCATACTTTGAGCACGTGCCCCGACTTTTGCTAACAAATTATCCTCATGCCAGAATAGGTGAGCATCTCCTACTATACGACCAAAGATGACCCTTATGGCTCCTATTTTTAATCCGAGGGTGTTAATCACCCTTATATTTTTCTTAAATGTGAACTGACTAAAAGTGGTAGTATAACCATTATGGAGATATTTTTTGGGCATTCCTCCAAAATGCATGCTAGGCCAAGCTACCATGGTGTTTTTATAATGCACCTAAGCAGCCAGCAAGCCTCCTTCCTCCTATTGCACCTATTGCCAAGTCTAAGGTTCCTCTAGTTATATGAACTTTATAATATGAAAGGAGAACTAAGAAGTGACATAAAAGGATGGTAAGAGAGAGTAATGACAGAATATAGAGAGAGTAATTGATAGAAGTAATTTTCTAAGTTTGTTATGGCAAATAGAGAGAAAGACCCTTTCCTAAACCTAAGGCCGGAGCCTTCTCTGGCTTAGTTTCTGATAACTTGCGAAACGTCCAATGCACCAACAACGTTAGATCGGGATGTCAATATTATGATATTGCTGGTGATGCCTGAATGGAATATTTAGTTTATATGCCCTCATCTTCTGCTATTCCCCTTATTATACTAATTGATGATTCAGGGGAGGTCAAAGCAGTATGCACCTCCTATTCGTGACTACAACTCCTCTTAGACTACATTGCACTCCTTCCCTACAGGTTTGAAAACCTATAATAATTTCTTTCCCCAACAACTCTAAAGGGGAATAAGGACCAAGCCTATGATGAATAAGATCAGGGAGACTTTCCCCTCCAGAATCAAGATTCACATTCTCCGATTGGGGATGCTATACTAATAGGATGCTCCATATGCTATATTTCTAAAGTTGCTCTGCACAACCAACAAGGCAATCATTTGCCCCGAGAACATTCTTAGCGTATAACCTTACTCTCATTATTTCAAACTCAGATTCTTCTCAGTGGTAAAGATCAGTTGCCCTACCATTTCTATAGTAATAGGAAACGAACAATTAATAGTTCTTTACTGAATTTAGGAGCTATGTGAACTTGCTTCCTTCACTGTGCATGTGAGACTTTAGACCTAGCTGAGTTTGGACCTACCTAAGATAGTCCCTCTAGTTGGCTACTAGGTCTATTACCCTTTGCAGGGGTGTCGTGGACGATGTGCTTATTTAAGGTGGCAGAATTCATTTTTCCTTTTTGACTTTGGTAAACTAGATACTGAGAAGAGGACCTGAACGATCAGTCCTATATTCTTATGATTTTAGGCACCTTGTCTTATCAACCATCAAATGGTTTGATTAGCTACAATAGGAATGAAAGAAACCATTCTCCTTGTCAATATGGGACGACTTGACATATATCTTTTAGTTTATAAAGGCAACCGATGGTTCTGATGATGTGGATCATTTCTTCCCTAACCAGGTAGGTGATTTTTTCTTTATATCAACCTAGACTTTGAGCATGTTGATGAATTTTCTATAGAGTACAGCCCTTTCTTAGTAGGATGATGGCCCTAAATATGAAGTTTTAACTTTGATGATATGTGCCTTGTGGACTTCATTGCTGATGTATTTCTGCTATGCTACTTTTCTGTTGTTTCATTTGATCTGACACCCGCTACCATGATTCCCTTAAGTATACTTTTTGACGGTCCTTATGAATGTTTAAGGTGACCATTATTCGGATTTATGCCAAGACAAGAGAAAATTCTTACTTGACTTAGTCGAGAATAAGCAGCCCTTGGATGGACCTTATGGGACGTCAAGACATTATCCCGATACTTATATCGCATAAGATTTCATTTCAGAGGATGATGTTAAACCTTACCAGGAAAGCCAGAGGAAGGTTAAAACTGACTCTGCAAGAGTAGTTAGGAAGGAAGTATTGAAGTGGTTGAACCATTGGTTCATATCCTATTTTCTGATAGTGAGTAGATTAGTCTTGTTTCAGGTCGTTCCTGAAAGACAGTATTATCATGATTAGGATAACATAGAACAAGCTAATCTTATGTGTGTCCTTCCCAATGGAGAGTTGCATTGCTATAGGAACTGAATGCTACTACCCGCAAAGACCATTTTTCCTTCTTTCTTAGACAGATGTTAGAAAGATTAGCAGACATTCATACTATTGTTTTCTAAATGGTATTTTGGATATGCGTAGATCTCGATTGCTCATGAGGATTAAGCAGAAGAATCTCTGCCTTAATTTTCTAACTGCATGATTTTTGTATCTCATGATTTAGTTTAATATTACATGGAGATTTTGAAGTGGATGATTTTTCTATATTTAGCCACCTCTTTGATGATTATTTGATAAATTTGGGAAATTTTGAAAGGTACAGGGAGAAACATTTAACCTTAGATTAGGAAGGTGTCACTAAGTATGGTAAAAAAGGCTTATCGTAGGTTAGTATTTCTGTGATGGTATTGAGGCTGATAAGGTGAAATGATTTGATTGATTCAAATATCTTCTTTCTTCCTCCTACCTGTGTGAAAGATGTTAGATCTCTTTTTCTTAGACTGGTAATACTTTATCGTAGATTTATTAAGCATTTTAGGCAAGAATTGCTAAGCTTTATACAACCTTTTATGAGAAGATTGTTTCTATTACTTCTCTGGATGGTGTGTAATGCATTCTACTCTAAAATGAAAAGAATCCCCAACAGTTGTCCCTATCCTACATCCTCTGTCTAGCGTGAACCTTCTAATGGATGTGTTATGCTTGTAAAATATACTGCTAGGGTTGTTCTAGACATCAACATTGTATGAGAAAACCCCTATGTGATCTATTAGCTGACCATGCATTAAATGATGGCCTAAATGAACTATATTGTGATAAAGAAAGAGTTTCTAGTGTGGATCTTTGCTTTTGCAAAGTTTAAACCTTACTTGATTGGTTCTTATGTCATTCTATTTACTGATCATGTTGCATTGAAGCACCTTTTTCAAAAGGATGCGAATGCAAGGCTTGTGAGATGGACGTTCCCTCTATAGGAGTGGATTGTGAGACTAGCGTACCGGATTTTGAAAATCCCTTTTTGCTGACCACCTATTTAGGATTATGTGTGCTAAGGGTAACTGAGACCCTTATTTCTGAGCCTTCTCCACCAAGCCTATTTGGTGGTTCAATCCAACCATCGACATGCCAATATAGTGATATCTTGTTTGATAGGGACCTGAGGGTTGAATAGGCATAATAAGATAGATTTTTGTACTTGGATTAATTTATGCTAGGGATGATCCTAAAATTGTTATATCGTTTTATACAATCTAGAGGATGATTCTAATTTGTTCAAATATTTTCTAATGAAGATTGTTTAGAAGATAGTCCTCGATCTAAGATTAGGAGTCTTTTGTCTTTCTGTCTTACCAAACTTGTAAAGGGTACGTTAGTGGAAAAAAGACATTACTATGTTCTTCAGTGTGTATTTTATTGGCCACTTGGTTTAAAGATCTACGAGGGGATATAACTGTCCTTCTACCCTATTATTGTAAGTAGAGATCTCTGATATGTGCGAGTTTTAGATTTTATAGGCCCATTTTAGATTTATATATCACTACAAGGGCACTTTAGTGGAAAAAAGCATTAGCTTAAGGAAGTCGTTAGTGTGGATTTTGTTGGCCAACTTTGTTTATAGATGCCTAAATATTGAAGGAATTCCTTATATGTTAGTAGTTAGGTCGTATCCTACGAGGGATATAATGCCTCAACCATTATTTGACAGAATTCTTTCACGGTGTGCGGTGTTTAGATTTTATAGGACCGTTTTCTTATTTCTTTTGGGAAGAGTATATTTTTTGTGAGCTGTTTGATTATATGTCTACGTGGTTTTATGCTATCTCACCTAAGGCCAATGAGGTTAGGATTAGCGTGAGATTAATGAGGAGGAGAGCATCACTTTTTTGAAGTATAATGTACCTTATGGTCTTATTAGTGACCATAGTCCACTTCCACAACCAATCTTTAAATTCATACTTGAGAATGATGCTGATTATCTATAGTCTTGCCACTTCCTATGATTACCAGGATAGTGGGCAAGTTGAGGTTTCTAAACAGGTAGATAAGCAGATTTTAGAGAGAATTGTCCAACATGCATATAAAAGATTAGGCTAACAGTTCTTGATGCTTTATTAGCTTTTCGGATTGTCTTACAGATGCCCTTAGGTATGTCACGTTGTAGTGTTAACTTGGAAAGCCATGTCCTTTACCAGTTGAGCTTCTGCATCAAGTTTGACGACCTATTAGGAACCCCTAACTATGATCCACTGCAGTAGGTGCATAGAGGAGATTATATTGAATGAGTTTAAAAGATCCAAGTTGAGGCATATGAGAGTGGAGATTGCCTAAGGAAAGAGCCTAGTTAGTATAGTATAGGATGGGTTTCTTAGGAAACAAATTTTCTCTAGGATTAAAGTGTTTTTTTGTATGATGTCAAAACTACCCCATTTCAAGTATGCTTCAACACTGTTAGGAATGGGTCCACTTACTTATGTGTTTCCATATGGTGCAATAAAATTGTAGGAGGCTCGTACTAAAGCCAAGTAGAGATTACTGGTTAATAGATCAAAGTAGTTCTCAGAGCTTCATAGAGAGGAGCATGTGGAGTGCTTGATGCTCCAACAACCACCCGATTATTTCTGATGAGTGATAAAGTACTTAGGAAAAGTTAGTAGTTGACTAGTATTTCTATCATTTCCTGAACCTTATATACGTTGTATGATCATGCTTTAATTTTTGTACTTTCTTTTATTTTATGGCCTAATGTTCTTGTTCCTAAATACAGACTTGAGGGAATCTTTTATCTTCTATTTTTGTGTGATTTTGAGGACTTCCGTACATCTTGATTGAATTTAACCCTTGTAACTTATAGGCGATTCCTTTTGTGATAAGATGCAGTTGTAAGTGTAAGAAAATTTCACAGGTGTAAGAACTGTATCGAAGCTATAAGGAGCTGTAAGAACTATTAAGAATTGTAAAAGATGTAAGAGAGCATTGAGGATCCTATAAGAACCCTGTAAAAAGCTCTAAGGATGTGATTCATAATGGAATTCATTACTAAATAAAGGATAAACCCTTGATTGGAATCTCAAACTGTTGATAAACATCAATCTCCCCCGAGAAAACCTAAGAGAGAAAAAACCCTAAATCTTCTCATGAATTGATTCAAACTGATAATGAATTAAATGAAAAGGAGATAAATCAACATACCCCTTATCCTCTAAAGCCAAGGCCCAGGAATTAATCAAAGGATGAACTCAATTTCACTGCCCTCCTCTTAGAGAGAAAAAAATTTTGCACATTTTGATAAAATACTAAGATCAAGTCTAATATCATTATCCAATATGAGAAGAATATTAATAAGAATTCAGGCAGAATAAATTAGGGAGAGTACCCCTTCCCTACAAGTCATGCAATAACTAATAGAACTATAAGGAATTACCAATGAATCTTGATTAGTGCTGCGATTTTAAAGAGTTCTCTAGAATCAAGTTAGTCTGGATTTTCTTGGCATTTAGTGCTAGATTAGATGAGTCATCCACTACACTACATCAATTAAGATGATTCATGTGGATTAAGTTCATATGGGTGACTCCAAGAGGAGTCCCACTTTGTCCAAGAAATATTAGCCTTTAAGTTCACATCTATTTGCTTAGCCCCATTATTCCTTAATTAAGAATGTTATTCCCAACCCTTCAACCGACCTTAGCTCGTTTTTGGTCACTAATATCTTCTCGATAATTAAATTTTTAGATCTGTTATATGGCTTGATGGGAAACTAGCCATCTAGGGCTATCCCTTACATATGTGACGTCTTAATTGGAGCCTAGTTTACCCTTCAAAACTGAGTTAGAATGAGATGAGTTGTTCTACTGAAAATTGAATAAGAGTTAGAGGTGATTAGAGGATAAAGTAGCTAAGCTCCTTATTTATGGCTACTAATTGCCCAACTACCTTTCCTAATTTTACTATGACTCCTCAAGGTTGAAAATCAACATTGACCTCAAAGCGTAACCTTTGTCACCCCAAAGCCAACATTGAGCCCACTTAGTTTTAAGCTCTCTGCTTTGAAGTACGTCCAAGCTTCGAGTTTCTCCACAATTAACCTCTCCCACTTGAAGAGGAATTTTGACATCAAATATTTCATTTGTGTTTTTCATTATCTTCATAGTACTGAGTGAGACCCCAACATTAAAGGTGGCGGATTCTTTGCATGTCTCCTAGAAGCTCTAGCTTTGTAGTGTATTCGCTCTCCCTTTTGCACCACTATGTTATGGACCATCTCTCTAACCATAAGGTTGTTCCTACCTCTTTGTTGGAACCTTTCTTTTCTTCAGTGTAATAAATAAGATCTCCTAAGCTTGAACTCGATATGAGTACAGTTCTTGTGTGCTTTCAGCTCTATTGTTCATCTCATTTTCCTCAATTCGTGCCTCACTTTGCTTATATAGTCTCTTCATCTCCTACTTATTCAGCCTCAAAACGCACCTTTGGATTCTCTGAGAATGGGATACCATCATCGGGAGAAAGAGTATTGAGGCTATAGCACAGCCTCAAGGAGAATGAAGGTAGCATATAGAAGACCCGATTATACAGCAAATTTGGCATGAGCAAGCTTGACGGCCCAATCCCTCACACTCTTGCTTTACCATGACCCCTTATTAGGGCTAAAAAAGCAACTTAGCGTCCACTAGTCTCTATAGAGATATTGGCAAAAGTGAGCATAAAAAATTTGGTGGTCCCTATCCAAGGCGACATGGAGGGAGTGGCTCTTTAGAATACCATGGAGCCTTACATTTCTTAGAAGAAAATTCCATAATGTAGGTAGTATCAATTTCAGGGCAAGCAACAAAGGTAAGCATATAGAGAATTAATCCGGCTGACCACCCTGTAGCATCTCATCCCCTTGGTGTCCTTTAAGAGGCCATAATAAATTCCATGCTAACGGTTCATCCCCAAGGCTCGTATCGACTGGAAGAGGAGTGTAGACGCTATGGATAGAATTGACTTTTAGGCCATATGAAAAATGTCACTCCTTGTTATCACCATTATGAATATCCTCTCCCATCTTAGGCCATAAAAATGCTTCTTGAGTATCTAAAGGGTGCTTGTTAATGTCCCACTGAATGGGCTAAATGCTCCTTCATTAGCTTTGATGTAATGGGACTCCAAAAACCTTGGCCTCAAAGACCGAGGCAAAGAGCATACCTCCTTGATACTTCTAGACCAAGACATTCTCTTTTTACACTTTTATTTCTTATAGAGAACGTGAAAGATTGTAAGGAATTCAAAACCCCCTGCGATGTCTTATGTTTTAATTGGGTTCACCACTGATGCTAAAACAATGCGTTATGATCAAATGGGAGCTTAAAGGTTTTAGGCTTGAGATAATAACGTCGATGCTTCAAGCTTCTAACATAGTATAGAATTCCTTATCAGTAAGTGCCGTTGTTGAGTCCTTGAATCTTAACTTCTCACTGTGCTTTGCTTGAGTAAGAACAACTACAATCAACACATTAGGACATCACACTTAACTTCAAAAGGGGATCGAAGTTACAAAAAGCCAAGATAAGAGCCGACATAGCTTATCCTTGATTGTTTTAGGGCCCGCTAGGTGACCGTTGTCCACTCAAAGCTTTCCTTTTTTCATGCATTCAGTTAAGGGAGCCAGTACTGGAGCTAAAGTCTTTGATGAACTAGTAGTTAGAAAAATGTCAACCTATGGAAGCTTCAACTTCTATGATGGCAGTGGGAGTAAGCCAACTCTTGAGAGCCTCAACCTTTGATGCATCAGCTTGAATTTCCCCTCACCGGACATAACATAGCCAAGAAAGATAACTGAAGAGTGAATAGGGTCACATTTCTCAGCTTGGCATATAACTTTTGTATACCTCAACACTTGGAATACTTGAGAGAGGTGTTCCATATTAGATGCTCATTATGACTATACACCAAGATACATCAAAATACACAACAACAACTTCCCCATCCTGTTCTTAGACCTTATTCGTGAGCTTACAAAAGTACTAGGATGCATTAGATACCAGGCATCACAGCCACATATAAAATCCACACTTGCTTTAAAAAATCGGTCCTCCATTCATATCCTTCCTTCATCACTCAGTTTGGGTGACTGCCATTTTTGAAGGTACAATTTTGGAAAAGACTTGGAACCATGGTACTCATAAGCCTATAATCTAACCAATGATAAGAATCAGTACTTGATGGTGTTGTTATTTATAGCCCTAGAATCAACATATTTAGGCCAAGTATCCGCCTTCTCAGGTAACAAAAGGGTGGGATGCAAACATGGACTTAAGTTGGCTTAATGTACCACATCAATAACTCTTGGACTTATCATTGAGGCTCTTTTGGCTTTATTAGGATTGTACCTTTATGCCAGCTTTGTTTGCAAAGGAAGCAACTAGTAGCAAATTAATTTGGTGCTAATTCATCTCAAAGAAGGAATGTTGGGGATAAATCTTGGAAATAACATCATAACACTCTCTTAATCAGTGATTGAGCTAGGAGGCCTGGGTTCAGTTCCTTTCCCAAAACATGTGTTGTGTTTCTACCATAAATAAAGGAACATATAAGGCTTGCTCTGGTAAATGCTTGCTTCATACTAACGGCTCTCTCCTTCCACCATGTTTTCACTCATAAGTATGTCTTTTCCGCACTTTCCTTCCTTGGTTTAATCCCTTGGGTTTACATGTTGGTAATGGGGTTAAAGTAAGTTACGACCTTGTGTTTGAATGCATATGTATTGGTATGCCCATCATAGAATCCATGATTATCAACAACCAAAGCTTGCAGAAGTGGCACATTACATGCATCCATAGTAAGGACATCACAGTGATACCTCACCAAATTGGGAATAAGCAAAATGTAATAAGAGCTTGCTTAGAAATGGTCAACTCGCTTCTTTGCTTGAGCTATTGGAGAGAATAAGGGGTGGGATGCACCTGTGGGTAAATTGACCTCTTGTCAGCAGTGTTATGGATGCTACATTAGGTGTAACCCCCCCTCCATCATAATGGCCTGACACAACTGTGCCTCTTAATATTGCATCGCATATGAAGATTACTACCTTTGACTTAGTTCATAAGGAGCCTTTTGTGATATGAAGTGCTCTTACGAACTATCCCGGAGTTCACCTACATCCCAGTGGTTACCAAAGTATTTATTCATCATTTTCTACTTGCTCCTCACTATTACTTCTCAATCGCTTGGGATTTCCTTCCACTCTCTAATAGTGAGGTTCTTCAATGGAGACAATCTGCTTGGAAATGTCGATAGCCATGGCATTTGAGGCACTTTTTACCTCCAAGCCTCTTTAGGTTCCCCCCCCACCTCCCACGCTATTAATCTCTTTAACCCTTGTCAAGGGCTTTGGTGGGTTTGTTAAGGAGAGAAACCTTAGGGGTACTTTTAAGAACAAATAGAAGTGGTTTGGAAGGTTTCAACCCGTAAGTTGCCTTTTTTAGACTTTGATAGCTATGGCACACTTCATTAAGTAAGGTTTTTAGATCACCTCGTTACAATGCTAGGAGATAATCCCCTCAATGAACCTAGCGAATCTCGAGTTTGATTTTCTTCATCTAAGCGCAACCCTTCTTGGAGTTGCCTAAAAAACCCTAATGTACTCGTAACTCTATCTACTAACCTTTAGATTTTCTCGATTGAAAGAGGTGAACGTTTGAGGTAGAGTTCTTGTTTTGTAAAAAACGTGTAGAAATCTTATTGTAGATATGGGCTTTTTGGCTTGGACTAGTTTTTTGATTTTGATTTTGGCTTCTCTAAGCCTAATGTTTCTTCAAAGGCTCATCCTAGTGAAGCATAACCCTTTCAATTTAGAATGCCAACTGAAGGAGGTTTTAAAATCATATACATTTGAGTTTCAAAGATCGCTTGCATCGCTTGCATGCATCACGATCGTTTCTCTACATTAGATTTTGTCAAACTTCAGACCTGCATTTTGAGACCCTCAGGTTATCCTCTGGATACCTATCTGCTTCTAAGACCCTCCTTCCTCATCATCAAGTCTTTATAAGAGGCAGAATACGCATGTTAATATGATTGACATCATGCCTCGACTATCAGGGTTTTCCCTTGTGCGGATCTCCGTCACTTATTCAAGCTCCTTAGTGAGCTTCCTTAACTTGTTCTTGAGCTCATAATGGTCCTATCTCTCCTTGTCTTTTGTGTGTACTCGTAAGAAATGCCCTTAGAGCGAAAGCATGCCCTCATTGGTTTATGGTTGGTAGTAGTTTATCATGTAAAAGAGGAAAAGACTGCAATAAGGATGAATGGATGTGCTACGGGGGCACGGATAAGAACTGGGAAAATGAAAGTGGCACGTAGGGGCCATCCAAATCTCTCGAAAAAGGGAATGGGAGTGGCAGGAAATGGTATGGGTCAATGCCATCAGCATAGGGATAGGTTCCCAATTTCTATTTCTGCCTAGTAAATTTCTTGAACCGAACTTTTTTGTCAAGGCTTTTATGGAGTTTATGGGATTTGTTTTGGTTCAGGGATTGTGTTTGAGTCTGTTAAATGTGACTCTTATGGATAAAAAGGGAAGGGAAAGAAAAAAAGGATAAGAGATTGAAAGGGAGATTAAAAATAGTATAAAGAGAGTGGAATTTAAAGCAAATCGTGCACAAAGATTGATGATTGCTGCTTTTCAAAAATGAATGACTTTTTGCTCTAATACCAAATGATCCATAGTGAAATCTATCAACCACTAAAGTATAAACCCTTGATGATGAGCCGCTAATGTTAATGATATAAATTTCTTCCAAGAACAACCAAGTAGAGAGAATCCCCAACATCTTTTAGTGATTGATTCAAACTTTAGAGTGAATTGAAACGAAGAGATAAATCAACCCTCTCTTAATCCTATATAAGGCCTAGGCACCAGGATTATATTAAAGGGATGAATTCAATTTCCACTACCCTCGTTAGAGAGATAAAGAAATTTGAGATTTGAGAAATGCTAAGCGTCAGGCTCTACTATCATTATTCCAGTCCGTGAGAAATATTACAAGGATCAAGAAAATCAATGGAGGGTACCCCCTTTTCCTTAGTAATGCACTAACCATACAATTTTTAAGGAAACAGACCAATGAGATTCTAACTAGTGGTGCTACTTTTTAAGGGTTATCTGGAACATAGGTGAGCTAGAATTTGCTTTATTTAGTGCTTAAATAGATGGTCATCCACTACCATCAATCGGATGAGTCTATGGGGAATTTTGTGGGTGGCTCCAGAAGAGTCCCACCAGCTGTCCAAGAATTAGCCCTTAGTTCATCCATTTCCTAGCCCAATGAATCCATTTATTAAGAAAACGAACACAATTCCGGACCGACACTAATCCTTGCTTATTTTCACTCCATATCTTCCTCATGCTAGAATTTTGAGACTTCTATGGCATGATGGAATAACTACACATTTGGGGAAATCTATACATATTAAACGTGTCCAAATTAGAGTCCTGAGTCCTGTCTGTGCTTTTAAAATTGAGCTAAAGTGAGGATGAGCTGTTTCTGCCCAAAAATTGAAAACGATTTTTTGAGCTGATTTTGTAGGATAAATTAGCTAAGCTCCTTATTTTAGGCTACTAGTTTAGCCCAACCATCTTTCCTAGCTTACTTGGACCTCCTCAGGGTCCCAAGTCAACATTGACCTATTATGGACCTTAGTCTTTGAACTAAAGTCACATAGCCTACTTGATTTAAGACCTTGCTCATGAGGTAAGTCCAGCTTGGAGTTTGCTTCCGCATCAACATACTTGTATGGCAATTTACTTATTTTATTAAACAACCAAACACCTCCTACTGTGGATCCCAGTTTTACAGGGCTTAGAGAGATCCAAAATCGGTAGCCTCACCTCTGTAGGGCATCTCTGCCTGATATAGATCACCTCACTACAACGCAACTCAAATATCTACTCATACTATTCAAGTACTAATCCCAAATGTTATAAGATCAAGGTTTCAATTCTAGGGTAATATTCATGCATGCCGTAAAAGTCCTATTTGTGGTCATCTGATCAGTAAGTACATGAGTTTTTTTTTTTTGAGAGCAACTTAGCTCTTTTCTAGCTCACATTAAGCTACTAGATGATAGAATTGCCCAACCTTTTTTGATGCCATCAAAGCAACTCATTTGGACAGCTCAGTCAGCACAATCAGCACCATGCTGAGTTCGCAACCCACGTTGTGGATATTTTTGGTGATCAACTTTCATTACTATTTTGTAGCAACCTTCTGGCTTGTTTAAGGAGGTGGAAAGGTGTCTAAAATGTTATCACAAGTGGGACCTGAAGTTACAGCATTAAAGACAGCTAGCATCAACCTTTTATCAGCTCAAGTCACTTGAAAATCCCTTTGAATTACTGGATTTTCAGTTGCTGGCACACTTGCACTGCCTAGGGAGTTCTTAAAGATTTGAGGCTTTAACTTACTTAAATAATCATCATTGCAAGGCTCAGAATCTTACATAAACTTGACAACATACGGTATAGAGGATTAGGCAAGCTAATAGGTCTCAAAAGAATCAAGCTAAACCTGGTGTTTTAGGCTGAAATGTTTGAAACTTTTCTTTGGCTATTTTTTTAGAGTCCTGTAAACTTTTATTCTGAGCTATTCATAGGGTATGATGCTTGGTTTAAAAGGGTAAATTTTTATGACGTAATATGCTTTTGTTGATGCATGAAAGTTGATCAGCCCCTTTGCTTAAAATTCTCCCTAGCTTATCCTACAAACTACTTGTATGTGGCGCTCTAGTGGGTCCCTTTGGCGTGTAACTGGTAGTGTGGTCTTATTTACTTTGCAATTAATGGCCCACTTCAAGTTTGCTAGTGTACTTATCCAAGCTCTAAGAATCCGTTTATGTTATTTTTCTTTTAGTTTAAGTCGACAGTAAGTCAGTTCTAATTTGGTAAGTGAGTGTTTTTGGAGATTCGGGTTTCTCTACTCATATCTTGATCTTGCCTGATATCATCACGCCGTATAGAGAGTATCCAATAGATCCACGAAAAAAAGTATTTTTGGGAAAACATTTTAAAAAAGAAACTAAAGCTAGTAGCAAGCAATGAACTAAGAAATCCTAATAAAACATGTTAAACGGTAGCTATGCAAAATAAAGTACATTGGCAGAGAAAAGTACTAATACCTATTACCAACACAAAGGTATGCTAATATTATCATTCACTTCCTAGATGAAGGTACTACCTGCTTACAACATAAGATATAAAAAAAGTAGAATATCCTCATGACACACCCTAACATATCCTGCCTACTCACCCAGCCATGAAGTTGTCTCTCTATGCCACAAGAACCTTAATCCATCCTACATAGTTTTCTATCATAACAAAAGCTATATTCCTCTATTGAACCCTAAAACTCTCATTTTATATCGGACTAACCTTGTTCACCCTCATTCGTTGCCCATCCCTTACCTTTCATATCTACTCTAGGGATCTTTCATCCTCATCTCATCTCTTTACAGGGTGATTCTGATCCCTTCATAAGACCAAAACCATCTGGAGTCTAGTCTCTCCTCATTTATCCTTAATAGCAGCTACTTAATTATGTCTCTATTACTTCATGTCCTAATTCTATCCATCCTCGTACGGCCAGACATTTATCTAATTATCCTCAATCTTCATGGGTTTGTAGACAGATTCCTTCTTGAGATGGCTAAATTTACCGCGGCCTATTCCAAGACACCATGAAGTTATTTTAGGTTCTGAGGCACTATGTTGAGTGGAGGTAATGATACTCCATAGTGTCCCTATGTCCTATAGTATCATAAATTAGGGATACAAGTATTTGATTCATTTTCTGGATAAATCCTTTGAAAAAGTTGGGGATAAAGCTCAAATTCAACAATACTTGCCATTCAAAAACTGATGGCTCAAACCAAGGGTGGGGGGTTAATCACATCACGTGAGACACTGGTGCCTCCTAAGGGTTCTAGTCCCAGAACTTAAGCCAAAGTCTATGATCTCGCTACTGCCTCTAATTGGGTGTTTGCATACAATAGAAGCACAATAAGACCCCTGGCTTATCCACCTTGTAAGACAGTGTATAGTCTTGATTAATCCTTTAACATAAGGATCTGCCTAAGAGCCTTAAAGGAAAACAAGTATAAGAGGTGAGAAAGTGTGTTATGAAAATCCAGGAGTTGTATAACAAGTTAGGCAGGAATATTTAAAAGAAGTAAATGTCGGCTACCAGTCTATGCAAATGAGCAATAGAAGAATGTCAAATTTTAGCCCAGGGGAACCTGGTATGGGTTCATTGTTGAGGAATGAGAGATTTCTCAGAAGGAAAAGAAGGTCTAAACTAAGCCCAAGAGCAGATGGAGTCCATTTGAGATTTCTGGAAAGAATCTATCATAATGCATATTAGAGCTCAGCACACCATGGAGAATTGGGGTTTTCAGCCCTTTTATGTGACAGATTTGAGTCCTCATTTGAAATAATGTGGCCCAAAAAAAAATCGATTTGAGGTGTCAAATTCTCCTCAATAAAGGTTAGGTGATGAAGATCACGTCATTGCAAGCCTAAAGCTTAATAAGGGAGCTGAGAATCTTCGAGCACTAATCTCGGAAGGTTATAGGTTAGGTTTCGTTCCTTAATCTTGGATACCTGCTAATAAAGTCTACTCCTCTTTGTCATCCTGTCTAGCAAGCACTAAAGTTATTTTTGAGGAGCAAGATTAGCTTATTGTTTGGCTTATCTTAGAGCCAGTAGACATAGAAGCTCCCTAACCTTTTGGATGCCGTCACAATTCATTTAGCCACTCAGTCATCACCATGCTCAGTTTTTGATCCAGCTCCGGTAGTATTTTAGGAGTTAACTTTGATCTATTTATAGTAACCTTTTGGCTCATTTAAGGATCCTGAAAAAGGGGTCTAAAATATTATCACGAGAGGCCCTGAAGTTACGCATTAGTTAATCTATGAACAGCCTTTATCCACTCAAAGTCAAGCCTAAAAATCCTTTGAACCACTCGATTTTATGATGTTGTCCACTTGCACTGCTCGGGAAGTCCTTCGAATTGGAGGCTTTTAATAATCAATCATCAATAAGGCTTGGATCTTATGTAAACTTGGCACATCATGAATAAGATTAGCAATCTGATATGTGTAAAAGATCATGCTAAACCTGATGTTGACGGGGGACCAAATGCTTAACTTTTATTTGCATTTTTAGAATCTGATGTACTTTAGTTTAGGCATTGAAAGACAAGTAAGGCTTGGTTTTATAGAGCCCTAATTTTTATGTTGTAATACATCGACTATTGAGGTATTAAAGTGGAGCAAAGGCGTCTTTCCATCAAAATTCTTCTAGCTATCTACAAACCAGCCATTATAGTATTGATCTAGTGAGCCCTTAGCTTGCTAACTTGGTTGTGTCCTTATCTAACTTGTACCAAGGCACTGGTTTCCAGTAAGTGGTGTGTCTATGCAAGCTTGAATCATTTTATTTGTGTTCTTTGGAGGGGGTACATGTTTCCACTAAGTCAGTTCTTTTTGTAAGTAAGTGTTTGAAGAGTTTCTTAGTTTCTTCAACTCCTCTCTTTGATCTTCCTAATTATACATCCCTACACATAAAGAGACTAGTACCCACCAGAGACCACAAAAAAAGGTTTTGTAAGAAACATTCTAAAGAAGAACTAATATAGTAGCAGGCACGCACTAAAAATACTAATAAAAATGTTATAGTACTATGTAAAATAGTACGACATCGCATTAGAAAATACGATACCTTAACAACAGAGGTGCTAAGACGATTGCTTCTTAGATGAAGTTCTAACCTGCATAGAAACTACGATATAAAAAAGAGAAATAGCAAGTATCACACATCGGCATATCCTACGATTTGCAGCACATGACAGCTATACAGTTATCTCTCTGTGCACAAAGACCCTTAACCTTCTCATCATAGTCGCCTATCCTAAGCTAGGTCCTCTGTCACCCTAAATCGTTTTATTCTTGTCTAATTACCTCATTTACCTCCTTCTTTTGCCATCCCCTCCCTCTTCTACAATCAGAATGTTAATCCTCTTAACATCCTCATAAGGACATCCATATTTCTTCTCTCCACATAACCAACCATTTCTGAGTCTATTCTCTTTTATTTTTATCCTTAAAAGGACCCACTTTAACTATGCCTCCAAGTACTTTCATTCCTAATTCTATCACATCCTCGTGTCGCCACACATATTTTTTGTCCCCTATTATCCTCATCTTTGTTTACATCAACCTTTGAACTTGTGTCTTTTGTAATTGGCTAACACTTAAGCCATACAAGACAGTCGGGTCTAACTAAGATACATTAAACGTTTCTTTTAATTTTACAGACATATTCTTATCACACATGCATAATAGAAGCATTCTTTCGTGCCCAACACACTTTATGCAATGGTAGTATCCTCATGGAACATCTCCTTTCTATTGAGGTGATTGGCCTAGATTTTTACAACTCCAACCTTGATATTGCTCTCCATTAATGGTGCTTCTACCCCGTGCTTTTGTTTTCCACTGAAACCATAATGTAAAGTATTTAGTTTTTGATCTGCTATCTGAAACTTAACAAAGTAATGGTCTCCATCATGTCAGCTTATTATTAATCCATTCTGGTGTTATCAATAAGCACAATGTCACCTACAAATAGTATACACCATAGGTAAACTCGTTTGAATCTCTTCTAGAAGTTTATCTATCAGCAAAGATAAAATGAAATTAGCTCAAAGCGAAACGCCTAATAGGGGTCCATAAAAACGGAAAGTTATTTGTGGCCTTCCTAATGCCCTAACACTAATCATACCTCCCACATAAATGTCCTTAATAGATTGATAATTGGCTTGGGCTCTAATAAAACATATCCCCCCCATCCCCCCTCTCCCCCCCCCGCGAAAAAGACCCCCCATATTGTGAGTACTTCTTTATCACTTTAGTTTTTACTCGTAATCGAGACTATTTTTTGGTTTTATTTGGTTTTGTGATTTTTACATAATAATGATATAATGCATGATGAGGCCAAAGCGAGCACAAGTCGATATAAAGACAAGGTAGTTCAACCAAAATTTGGGCCAGCTAGCACTCAACACCCCATATTTTTCTCTTGAATTAGGGCACGATTCAGCAGCTTATTCAAACTGAAATTGGAAAGCTATTTTCTTAGTAACACTTTAATAGGATTTGGCAAGTAAATTAAGGGTGGATTACTGGCATAATTTGAAATTGGTTATAATTTGGAAATTGAGTACTAGCTTGGGTACTAAGGAATCCTAATGCAATTAGGAAATTATTAAGGGTTGGCATAGTATAAAGGTGGGTGCTTAGTGGTGCTTCTAAATCATAATTTCTCTACCTCTCATTTATAGCATTAGTTTCCTAGAAATTTGTGATATTACGGTATTTTAAGAATCTTTCAAGTTAAGTTTTAATATGAAGTTTCTTAGCTTTACATTTATTCAGTTATCACTTCTAGTTTTTTTGAAGTATAAGTTTTTAATTCAATTTTTTGCAGTTTCATTTTTAGTTTGATTTTATGCTTCTTGAAAATTCTCTGATCAAAGTTTCGATTTTTTACTAACCCCTTTTGGGTTATGGTGGATACTAAATTTGCATGATTAGCATCCGTTTGAAGATAAATATTGTCTGTTGGCTTTTAGCCATATCTGGTAATCTCTTTACTATCCCCTTTTTCTTTCCATTTCGAAATTCACTATTTCGTAGTTATTATGATAATTTCTTGCTAGGTGTGTAATTTAAAGTTTTAATCTGTTTAGGTTGTATTAAATTTTTATTAGTTCAATGATTTTGTTTTGCTTATTATTGCTTCCAGTCCAATTAATATAAGTTAGTTAGTTGTAGTGGCCTTGATTCAACCTTGTCCTATGATTCGACCTTAAAATACTAGGGTGACAAATTTACGGTTGCAGTGTATTATTATACATCTTCACAACCGTTACACGTTTTCCGTGCTATTGCCGGGGATGGTGGTTTGACTTAGGTTATTTTTTTTCTTTGCATTTTTTTTATCTTATTAGTTTCATATTTCTATTAGTAGAGTAGTTTTCACATTTTCATGTTTAGATTGCTTCAAGTAATTTGATTAATATCTCACTTAGTTTTTTTTAGGTCCCTTTTTAATGAAAGTCCAAAACAATGAAATTTTCAAAAAACTAAAATGACAACTCCTTTTTCTTTCCCAAATATCTCATAATACTTCCGTGGAATTCCTATCTTATTCTCTTTCGCAGGTCTGTGAACATCATGTGAAGAACTCCTTCCCATCTGTAGAATTCCATAAGCCTTATAATGAGAAATTGTCCCTCTTGTGGTCGATTTGCTATGCACAAAACCAAACTGGTTCTCTAATGCTCATATATCCTCCCATAACGTTCTCTAATCACTCCTTCCATTACTTCATAGTGTGCTAGCAGCTTTAGACCTCTATATCCTATTTAATCCTAAATATCACCTTTGTTCTTGTACAGTGGATAATAATTGTACTAAACCTCTATTTCTCTGGGCATCTTTAACAGTCCTCAGAATATCTTGAAAAGCTCTGTTAAGTCACTTTACTCCTTCTTCACCCAAATACTTCCACACTTCCACTAGTGTTCGGTCTAGGCCCTCCGTCTTTCCATGGAGATGTTCATTAGGATCTCTTTATTCTCATTCTTATTGATAGGTTTTGCGAAAGTTTGAGTTTCCAGGTTGCCTCTTCCTACTCTCCCATTCTTTGCTCCAAAATCCGCACGCTTCCCGCCGTAACGAGCTTGAAAGTACTTTGCGATCTTCTTGATTTCTGGCTTCTTCAAGACCACACAACTTACCATGTTCATCTTCGACGCACCTCACATCGCCCATATCTCTAGTTGCTTCTTTTCCTAGGCCTTTCCAGCTTTGAGACTCCTTCTCACTTCATTGTATCTCCTAATGTTTGATATAAGCTGTATCATATGCCATGGTCTTAGCTATAAGCAATCACTTTCTTGGCTACCTTTTTGGCTGACTTATGTCTTCTTCATCCATTCTATTATTGTGAAAGCAACACACCACTCCTTTTTTCTCCCTAACTCTATCCTTTGCCTCCTCGTTCCATCATAAGTCTCCTTTCATTTTGGGACCACCTCTCTGGATTATATGTAAGATTTCCTTAGACGGCCGCTATACATTCATGGCATTGCTTCCCACATTGTATCTACATCCTCTACCTATGTTTCCAGTTCCCGTCCTTGGTCAATCCTCTCCGATAATTTCCTAGCATTCTCCTTTGTAAGATTGGCACCACTTAGTTCTAGGGTCCCCAACCCTAGTCTTCTTTCACTTCGAACATTTGAACTCTATATCCATCACTAGTAACTTATACTAAGTTCCTAAATATTCACTGGATATTACTTTACAATTCTTACACAACCTCTTAATATTTACTCCAATAAGAAAGTAATCAATTTGAGTCTTGGGATGCCACTCTTAAAGGTCACCAAGTGGTCCTCCTTCTTCTTACAAAGGAGTTCACAACCAAAGGTAACCATAAAGTTACACAAATATATTTTTAGGTATATATGCATAATTGTTGGTTTGTAATGTACAATTTGTGAAATAAATTATTTTATGAAAGTAAATTATATGTCAGTGATATTTATGAAATTAATCTTATACCATCACTGAACAAACTTTTTTTTTAACATTATACAAACAAATTTTGTTTTTCTACAAGTGTTGTTTCAGATAAGAAGAAATAATATTGAAATAACATAATTAATAAAAATAAACTTTTAAACAAATCCATTAATAAGAAGTCAATCCATAAAACCAAATGTGTTCTACTTAAGGTGGGGTTTTTCATTAACATTAGTTTCAAATCCTTAGAAACAAATTTTAAAAATTAACAATGTATTAATATGCATAAAAAGGCATAACAATTTCCACAAGGGACTAATATGGAGAGACAACCAAATCTTCATTTGTACAATGATAGCAACAAAATTTCCATAGATAGACTTAGGGATGAAATAGCTAAAATTACTTTCATGACATACAGTTTGCTATTTTCATATATAAGTCATGTTTAAACTCAAAAATGAATGCAATTTTTGTATTATATTTTAAATGCATGTTAACTTATTTTCTCTACAATGGCGCATAAGATTCACCTCAAAACTCAAATATAGTTCACGTCACTAAATTTTATTTTTAAGTTTACAGAAATATTATATTCATAAAAATATACATGTTTTTCATATTGGTGATATATAACAAACATATACATATTGTATAAGTATGAGAGAAAAATAAATGACAAGTTGAATGTTCTAAAAAATATATAAGGAGATGTAAAAAAATGTAAGGAGATATAAGAAGATGTGAGAAACTATAAGAATTTTGTTAAAGATGTAAAGAGCTGTGAGGAGCTATAAGAAACTGCAATGACATACAAGCCATAACCTAAATGCTTACTATGAATAGGGCCTTAGTATTAGGTTGTATGTAAGTAATATGTGCATGATAGAACTTAGTCTGAAGTATGTCATTCCACTCCCCACTTCTAACCCGTCATTCCATTATAAGTTTGGGTCCAATCCTTATATGCAATCGCCATTGTTTTAGGATCTTAGGCTTTCATGGTTTACTCCCCCACTCGTCTTTGATTTTGTTTTTGTTTTTATCTAGCTAAAAAAAAGATAAAATTAAACAAAAAACAAGTTGAAAAACAAAATCAAAGAAGAAAAAATATTGTGAATGGTAAGTGTTCCTTTAAGGCACGCACTACTAGGTGATACTCCTTGAGTCCATACTAGTAAAGCTTGCTTCTTAAGTCAATAAACCAATAAAGGGCCGATTCTATTTTGCAATAAGATGCATCCAAAAGTGGTAAGAAAATCTAAGGAGATGTAAAAAGTTGTAAGTGGATGTAAAGAGCTGTAAGGAGTTGTAAGAAGATGTAAGGAGCTGTAAGAAGATGTAAGGCGCTGTAGGAAGATATAAGGAGCTGCAAGGAAATGTAAAGATAGATGTAAGGATTTATTGAATTATTGAAGAGTTCTACAGTATAATTTATGAAAATTATGATATATTAGTCATACTTACGACTAAAATTTGATACCCTCAGTAAATAAAATATTTCTTAATATAATTGAAACGAAATATGCTTATTCTGCAATGAAAATTTTGAATGAGAAACAATAATAGTAAAATGAAAAACTTTTTGAAAATAAACCATTAACTAAGGTAATTACACAACAATAAAATATATTAAACCTCATAAATTTTGTCGATAAAACGTCATACACTTGAGGTGATTTTTTATATTTACATTAGTTTGATCCAATAAGCAAAGTATGACAATTTTGTTTTGACAAAATTCAATGCAATTCTTAAAATAAAATTATATTTTAAGTAAAATATTTTAAATGTAAATGTATAATCAATATTGTTACCAAGAAATTTGATAAATAAACACTTAAAGTATTATTCAGCAATACTTAAAATACAAAAATTGTATTGTCATATTAAACAATCAAAAATTTAAAATTACCTTCAAAAATCAAAAAAAAAAATTAAAAACAAAAGATGAGAACTTAAACGAGACAGAAGCAGCAGCTTCAGATAATCGTTACTTGTTGTACTCTGTGCAATTTTATTATTTTGCATAACAAGCCTATATCAATCTCAGCAAGAGAACTAAATTTGAAATGACGACCAAATGTTCAATTATATAATGATAGCAACAAAATTATCATGGATAAACTTAGGGATGAAATAACTACAATTCTTTCATCGCGTACAGTTTAATACTATTTATAAATGCTTCAGACTTAAACATGAGCAAAAGCTTTGTATTATAATTTTAAAAGTATGGCCACTTGTTCCATTTATAACAAGATATATTGTTCATCTCAAAACTCAAATATAATTTATGTCGTTATATTATGTTTTATGTTTATGTAAATGTTATATTCATAAGATATTTACAAATTTTGTATATTGGTAGCATAATTAAGAAAATATACATATTTTTGTAGTTAAAATAAATGAATGTTATGGAAAATCTATATGGGATGTAAGAAGATGTAAGAAGATGTAAGGATTATGTTAAGGATGCAAGGAGCTGCAAGAAGATGTAAGAAGATGTAAGAAGATGTAAGCTCTTAGCTAAATCCTCAAAAATGCAAGATAGAATAGAGCCAAAGTAGTCAAGTAGGATTGAGTCAAAACTTAGGAAGCTTAGCTCCTAGGGAGATGACACACTTTGACACTACTCACTAGGATGAACACTTTGTTTTGATGGTCTGTGGAGTGAAAAATTAGCATTTGGATGTCATCATTGGAGATTAAGAGTCTTGACATGTACATTGTGCTTGCGTATGATTTTATACTTCAGTAGCAGGGATGATTTATTAGTCATGCATGCATGATTCTTCCTTGTGTATATTTGGCTATATTTGAAAATTTTTGAAAAGATTTTTTGTTTTCTATTTTTCTTTCTCTTTTTCCTTTGTTTTTCAAAAATTTTGTGGGTATATCTTCTACAAACCATCACACGACCAACCCCGTCCACTATCTGGAGCCTAAGATTTTAAAGGGCATATAATAAGTGCAAATTGCAACTATGAGTCATATGAAACTAAGTTAGATGTTTCGGATATATTTTCTTTTCTTTTAGTTTACTCGAGGACGAGAAAAATCTTGGTAGGAGCATTTGTTTAGGCACCAAAAGTGTCAAATGAAGTAGTCCTGATCACAAGGTTTTCATTTATAATCAAGATTATTTTTTGGGTTTTACTTGGTTTTATGATTTTCATCTATAAAATGTTTTGTCAAACCTTTGTTTGTAATCCTACTAGAATCGACCTCTATATAGGTAATAATACCTGCATATGTAAGGTCGGTTACATCTGGATTTTAAACCTTTTTTATGGGTCTAGTCCTCTATGTTGGTAGAGATACCTTGATCAATAATTAGAGTATACTTCATTTTGGGTCATTTTGTTGCATTTTCATGGAGAATTATGAACTTTATATTATAATCTACACTCTTGTTCCTGTTTTACGCTTGGGTATGGTCCTTTGCTATGTTTTATTAATTTTTGGACCTTTTGCCCTTACTTTGACCCCAATTGAGTATGATTTGACTCCCCATATATGCCTTCAAGTCACCATGCTCGTGGAGGAAAAGAAGAGCCCAAGAAGTTTCGAGATAGAGGTGACCACGGATGCTTCCTAGTGAAGGTCACAGTCTGTGGTGAGGTTAAAACTGGTTGCGTCTTCGTCTTCTTTCATCTTGTGGCTAAGGATGCCCAAGTTTGTCCTTAAAAGGGTTTCTCGACTATAGAGGAGAGAGAGCTAAGGCATCTATCACTCATCTTTATCTCATTTCTATCATTGGTTTTAGGATTTTTAAGTTTTCTCTAGAGCAGGAGAGGGAATTGATGTGGCAGAATGGAACTTTGAGGCTTAGAGATTGGGAAAGCATTGAAGACCACCATTGTTGCTAAGCTTTCTTTCCTTCTAGTCTCTTCTTAAACTCTTGTTTGAATGTTGTTAATTTGAATTATGTGTGAGTAGTTTTATTCAATCTAGGGACTTATTAGCCAAAGTATTGATGTTGGATCTTTAATCTTCATTATTTGTGCTTTATCTAAATCTATATTATTGAATTCTATCCTCTGAATGAACTATTGCGAGTAAAGTTTTTGCCAGAATTGCTTCCGTATACTAGATACTTGAGTGAAGTACCAAAAGGAGAAACTCACTATTAGAACAACAAGTTAGAACTCATTTTAACGATTCTTGAAAGAGAGTTGTTTGCTGAGAGGAACGCCTAGCAATCAAAAATCTATAACCAAGACGAAAAACAAGGACATTTGAAAGAATGGTAATTAAATTAGTTTCGGCAATTCAGTTTGTGTCGAAATAAAAGATTGAATTTTTAATTCAATTGTGCCCTTTTTAGTCATCCATATATGGGTAAACTGCACATTTAAATCTAACAATCCAACTTTTTCTTTGGCAAAACAATTCCCTAGATGTTTTTAATTTCATTGAATTTCTCGATAGTTACATAGCAATAATGGAAACAATCCATTAGACTTTATTTGCTTAGCTTTTTATAATTGGTTAAAACTCAATAGATTACATTTGGTCTCTGTGGAAACGATATTTAAATTACACTACAAGACTTGTGTGCTTATGGTGATGTTAAGTTTTTGGCGCCGTTGTTGGGACCAATTTGTGGATACTGAGTTCGCCTATTTAGATTGACTAGGCAATTTTATGTTTTGCTTTTTCTTTGTAATTTCTTGAGTTGCATTGGAAGTCTTTTGTGGTGATCTTTCTAAGATTTCTCCGCTTGTATGCGAAGTCCCTTTCCATTTGAATTCGATCCGGAAATAGAAAGTACTTTTCATTCTATGGGGAAGAAGTTGAAGTTGGAGGAGTAAGGAGCCAAAGCTCGAGAAGCCTCTTCAATGATGATGGGAGGATGAGATGACCAAGGCAGGACGCTTCAAAATTTTATCACCCCGGGAGTCTAAGGCATTGCCTCTAGCTTTGCTCGACCAAATGTGGAAGCCCACAACTTTGATATGAAGTCGGCTCTTATTTCCATGGTTTAGCAATCCCAATTTTGAGGCACCCCGTTGGAAGATCCCAACTTACACCTCTCGGTATTCTTACAGGTGTACAACACATTGAATCTCAACGAAGTTTCTATCGATGCTATTCGATTGCGGCTATTTCCCTTTTCACTTAAGGACAAAGGAAGAGTATGGCTTCTTTCTTTGCCTTTTGGATGCATCACAACATGGGATGAGCTCAGCAAGGTTTTTCGTGCAAAATTCTTTCATCCTAGCAAGACGACGAGTTTGAGAAACCAAATCACCACTTTTGCTTAAAGAGAAGATGAGTCACTATATGAAGCTTGGGAGTGTTTTAAGGACCTATTGAGGCTATGTCCACATGATGTGTTCCAACAGTTGATGTTAGTGTAAGCCTTCTACAATGGAGTCATTCAACCAGTGAGGTCTACTATAGATGGAATGGCAAGTGGCACTCTTATAAACAATACAGAAGATGAGGCTTACAACTTTATTGAGCAGATGTCACTAAATAACTAGTAGTGATCCAATGAGAGAAGTCAACCCAAAGGGGTTGGAGGTAACTTAAAACTTGATGCAATCTCTGTGCTTTTCGATAAAGTAGATGCCATGTCTCAAAGGTTAAAATGATTGAATGTTAATTCTATTAGTTCAAGTACCCCTTCCCCATTATATAAAATCTATGAGTCTGTTAATCATTTGACTATGAATTGTCCAATCAAGAGTCCATTTGGCCAAGATACTAGTGAACAAGTTAACTATGTCAACACCTATAACCCTAGACTAATCAATGAGCCATTCTCCAACACATATAATCCTGGTTGGAGGAATCACCCCAATTTACCCCACAGGTCTAATGCCCCTTCTATGCCTCAAATGAACTCTAGACCACCCCTGGCTTTCAAAGACTACCTTACACTCAATAAGCACCTCAAAAATCCAATTTAGACACCATGATGGAGAGTATGCTTTCGGCACAACAAAAACAAGATAAGTATATTAAGCAATTAGCTTATAAGGTTGATGGGCTTACCACTCATAATAAGATGTTAGAAGCTCAAATCACCCAACAGGCTACCTCTTCATCTACACCCCAGGGTAAACTTCTTAGTAAGCCTCAACCGAATCCCCATAAGCAGTATAATTGTGTTATCTTGAAAGGAGGCTTAGAGCATTCTAAGGTGTTGGAGCTTGAGGAGGGTGAAGAGGTGCCCAGAACTGAGAGTGAGGTGAAAAATGCTGAGATTGAGACCCTACCCTATGGAGGGGTAAGTTATGTGTGGTACCTGAATAGTTTCCCCTAAGCTTAAAGATTCAGGTAACTTCTCTATCCCTTATATGGTTGGTAAGGTGAGGATTGATAGGATCTTATGTGATCTTGTTATGAGTGTTAGTCCTATGCCCCGTTCCATCTCTAGATGCTTGGTTTAGGTGAGTGGCAACCAACACCTATTTCACTTTAATTTGCAGAAGGTTCTGTAAAGTGCCCTTTGAGTATTTTGGAGAATGCTCCTACACAAGTAGATAATTTTTTATGCTTGATGACTTTATCATCTTAGATATGGTTATAAATGCATATGCCCAAATTATTCTAGGGAGACCCTTCATTGCCACTTTCTGTTGCAAGGTTGATGTAAAAGAAGGACAATTAACATTTAATATGGAGGAGTGTCATGTTGAATTTGCTTTGTTCTAAAACCAAAATTTTCCCTCTCCTTCATCTGCTTTTGAAGATGATTCAAATTTTCATGAGATTGGCTCATTTAATGATTGGTGGCATGTTGACTTTTTTTTGTTTGAATGTGTTACGTCTGAAGGCCTTGGCCTTTATTATGCTGGGGTGGAATTCAATGCACCTACGCCACCTAACATAGCCAACAATGAGCCTTATGCTGCTAATGATGTTTCCATGAGCGATTGTTGTAGGTTTGCTCAAGTGGTGCATTCTATGCCTTATGCTGATGATATCAATTGTGATTTTGACTTTGACGTCAAGTTTACTAGTGGCTCGTCTGATGGATCTCACTATAAGTTTGTTTTGTACACGAATAGTGCCAGTTGGCAGCACTTGATGGTAAAGAAGGACCTCTATCTTGAGCTCTTGAGACGGTACCTTCTAGTGCAAGAGTTTGACTTCCAGGTTCGTGATAAAGGAAAGTCGGGATATGTGGGGCAACCCATTGATAAGCCTATTGTTCACACTCTTTCTGACCCCAAGCTGTCCTAGAAGAGATGGTCGAGCTGCTGACCCTAAAAGAGCGCTTCGTGGGGGGCAACCTAAGTGTTTTCCTTTTTTAGTTTTTCTTTTCTTTAATTGTATATAGTGCATTTCTTGTTTTACCCAAAAAAAAAAAGAAAAAAAGAGGGAAAAAGAGGTAAAAACAAGGGGGAAAAAATTGAAAAAAATGAGAGAGTTTTAGAAGCTCCACCAGTAGGTACCACGGATCCCTAGTGGTGCCGAACATGGTTCGTGGGGTCGCTACCAGAAGAAATAGAAAAACATTGGACTAAAGCTACCACGGACGGTCCGTAGTGAGTCTCTTTGTCCACGGTTAAGGGTTTTTCAAGCCCTTTGACCCGAAAACATTTCATCTCCTTCAACCCTATGACTCTCTCTCTCTCTCTCTCTCTAAACTCTCTCCTTATCTCTCTAAGACCTCCATAACCATCCACTTGTAAACCTTCGATTTTTACTCTTTTTTCATCAAATTTCTTCCCTTTCTTCTTATTTTCTTCACTTTCACTCTAAATCTCCTCTTAATTTCTCTTTTCTTGCATTCTTTCTCTCGTGTTCTACCCATTTCCATAGTTTTGGTTTTCATAGTTGCTTGGGGTCAAGCAACGGTTTAAGCATGGGGGATTTTGATGAATACTTAGAGTATACTTCATTTAGGGGTCATTTTGCCGAATTCTTATAAAGAGTTATGAACTTCATGTCGTAATCTAAACTTCTATTCTGGTTTTACTCTTGGTTATGGTTTTTTTTGTGTTTTGCAGCTTCTTAGACTTTTTTACCTTTTTTTGACCCCAATTGAGTATGATTTGACTCCCCATAGATGCCCCTAAGTCACCATGCCCATGCAGGAAAAGAAGGGCCAGAGAATTTTTAAGACATAGGCAACCATAGACGCTCCGTGATGAGCCTGAAACTACTTACCTCTTCGTCTTCCTTCACCTTGTGGCTGAGGATGCTCGAGTTTGTGCTTAAAAAGGATTTTTTGGTTGCAAAAGAGAGAGAGCCAGGAGATCTATCGCTCATCTTTATCTCATTTCTATCATTATTTTAGCATTTTTAAGTTTTCTTTAGAAAAAGAGAGGGAATTGAAGGGGAAGATTGGCACTTTCATGCCTAGAGATTGGGAAACCATTAACGACCACTACTGCTGCTAGGCTTTCTTTCCTTCTAATCTCTTCTTAAACTCTTATTTAGATGTTGTTAATTTTAATTATGTGTGAGTAATTATTGATATTGGATCTTTAATCTTCATTATTTGTGCTTTATCTAAATTGATATAATTGAATTCTATCTTCTAAATGGACTGTTATGAGTAAATTTTTGGCCAAATTTACTTGCTTATACTAAATGGTTAAGTGTACCGAAAGGAGAAACTCATAATTAGAACAACAAGTTAGAACCTAATTTAATGGTTCTTGAAAGAAAGTTGTTTGTTAAAAGGAAATCCTGGTGATCAAAAATCTATAACCAAGACTAAAAATAAGGACATTTAAAAGAATGTTATTTTGATTAGTTTAGACAATTCAGTTTGTTTTGAAAAAAAATATAGAATTTTTTATTTGGTTGCGCTCTTTATAATCATCTAAATCTAGGTAAAGTGCATATTTAAGTCCAATGATCCAACTCTTTATTAGGCGAAATAATTCCTTAGATGTTTTTAATTTGATTGAATTTCCCGAAAGTTAAATAGCGATAGTTGAAATGACCCATTGAAATATGTTTGCTTAGCCTTTTATAATAGGTCAAAACTCAATAGATTTCATTCGGTTTCTGTGGGAACGATATTTAAATTATACTAGAATACCCGTGCGCTTTCGGTAGTATTATGCCTATAAGTTTAAGACCGCTTACATCTAAATCTTCCTAGACCCTGCACAAGTGAGGCCCACATTGGGAATTTGTTGTTATTGTATTCAGTTTTGTGTTTTTTAGAAAATAAATAATAGGCACTAGCAATAAAGAGAAGGAGACCAAGAAATTTAGCTCGAGTTAGAATATCGCACATTAGGCCTACTCTTAGATGATTTGCACAGAAGCCCAACCTCCAGCTCCGTTAATGGTTTTTCATAAATATGGCTAACCCAACATGTGTAAAAAGAAAAAAAGGGAAAAGGAGATAAGAAGTACTAACAACTGCACCCTAGTCCAATTTTTGCCTCTTTTCAGTGCCCAGTCCACGCATGCCTTATGATCTTACCACTCAGCCTAGCCCAAGTAGAAACCCACGTGCATGCTTCCAAGTAGTCTAACCCATACACGGTTAACACCCACAGCTCCCAAGTCAGTGCCTTTCAAACCCAGCAGTATGTGTTGTATTAGTTTGCTTGCCTATTTTGCCTTGGTCTCCATCTATTTATTATATTCAGCTAATAAAAGACAATAAATAAAGGAAAGGCCCAAATGCGTGCCAGGCCTAGCATGGCCTAGCCAACAGTCAAGCAGGTTGACCCAGCTCTACACCCACTATTTTGGAGAGGGGAAAAAAATCAGTTGGCGTGCATATCAGGTGGCATAGAAGTGGCAAGTAAATCAAAAAAGATATTGGATTATGAGTATAAATTGAAAATTGTGTACAGCTAGGAAATGAGAAATTTACTTGGAAAACGAGAAATTTACTTGGAAAGTAAGAAATTTTTTTGTAACTAAAAAAGTAAGAGCGGGTCGGTGCTTGCAGAAATAGAGGTCTTGCGGGCACCTTGTAAATCATTAATCCATCTCCCCCTTGTTTGTAGTATAGTTCTAGCAATTTTTGATGTTATTGTGATTGTAGGAATTCATCCAAGTGAAATTTAATTTCAATTTTTTGTTCTAGTTTTAATTAAATTTTTCTAGTTCTAATTTTAGTTCAATTTTTATAGTTCGAGTGTCAATTCAAGTTTCGACATTTAGTTTTACCTCAAGTCATTTATAGTTCCAATTTTAGTTCAATTTTTGTCTTTCGAAAAATTCTCTCATTCAAAATTTCAATTTTTGTTGCTCCTTTGGGATGATGATGGTTATTGAAGTCACATGCAAATCACTTGTTCAAGGTTTGGATTTTCTCTATTGATTTATCTAGCAGTTATGATTCAGAAATTTCTCCATAAATTTTAAGCAGGTAAGATAATCTCTTTCTTCCCTCCTTAACTGCGATAATTTTTATTTCAATTTCATGCCCTGTGTTTAC
>JAKOGI010000402.1:357500-522500 GCA_029747015.1 Carnegiea gigantea | reverse complement strand
GAGGTGGCACACCCTAAAAAAGTTAAGGTGTTAGCTGTCAACTCTTTCGATGGAAGTAGTAATCGTAATGATCATCTGGATATCTACAAGGCACAATTGTATATATAGGATGTTCATAACACAACTTGCTACCGTTAGTACCCAGCACCTTAAAGGGGATTGCGTAAAAGTGGTTTAATGGCCCAATTATGTAGTGCCCACTTCATAGCGAGTAGAAGGGAAACAAAAATCAAAATTCACCTTGCCAAGATACCAAAGTTCGAAGGAGAGGACTTAAAGGAGTATGTGATGAGGTTCAGTCGTGAAGACATCATAATCCCGAATTTGCAAGATGGAGTGGCTTACATCGCTTCCCTCAATGGATTGCTCCCGAGAAGGTTTAGATGTTTCCCTTGCTAAATATAAAGCAACGACGCGGACAGAAGCACTAAGAAAGGCTCAAAAACTTCATACAAACCATAGAGATATGCGTTGGGGGTGAGTTTGTTCGGCAACATACTCGGAAGAGAGGAGCAGAGGAGAAGGGTTAGGCACTTCCATACCAGTCCTCAAAACTTTCCCATGGAGATCAAAGGTAATCTAATATTAAGCCAACCAAAGCCCATTGAGACCCTGGCCATGCTCAGACACAAGATCAAGTACTATGAATACTAAAAGGATCTTCGGTATACCACCTCTAGTTGTAACGAGCATAAAAAGACCCTCCATGAGCTGGCTGATCAGGGGCAGTTGAACTAATTGACAAGATAGAAATCATCGCAATCAGGTAGAGAAAACGGACAATGATGTCGATTGCAACATGCAGATAATAGCAACCATCACTGGAGGGATCGATGACAAAGAATTAAATGCTATATACCGAAAAAACCAATCTGAAAAGCTTAACCAGGTTATGGTTGCCAGTAAGTTGAAGCCACTCGTGGGACCAACCATGATTTTTGGTCCGGAAGACATGCGTCCCTTGCAAATGCTTCACAATGATGCCCTGGCGATACAACTTAAGATCGTAATTGCGATGGTGCAATGAATACTTACGGATAGGGGAACTTTCCTCAACATCGTCACTCTTGATTACCTCAAAAAAATTGCAATGCAATAAGAAAAATTTTGAAGTAATTGAAACTCCCACGGTAGGGCTAAGGAGGCAAGGTACATATCCCTCGGGAACTAAAAAGCTACCTATCTGGGTGGGAGATAAGAAGAACTCACAAGCCATAGAGGCGAACGTTATTATAGTGGATATCTCGATGGTGTATAACATCATCCTAGGACATCCAAACCTTAATGCCATCAAAGCAGTAGTGGCACCTTACCTCTTACTTATTCAATTTGAACTGGATGATAGTAACATGGAAAAACTTCATGGAGATCCGAAGATGGAAAAGGAAAGCTATTATGTGAGTTTGATGTCTTTGGGAAAGAAGGAAGAACCTTCTCAGGTGAGACGTCCTAGCAAAATAAGGTTAGAAAGAAGGTAGCTGCATAGGCAGTGTAGTACTTTCTCCTTGGTAGAGAAGCATGGAAGACCACCCTCGTAACTGACGTGTGAAGTGGTTTCTCATCCCTGTAGATCCACTTATCTAGAACGAATAGTTCAAGTTAGGAAATACCTCAACTAATGATAAGGAATGGAGCCACCTAATTCATAGAGCAATGTAAGGATGTGTTTGTATGTAAACTTTTAGAAATTCAAGGGATAGCTCCTGATGTAATAGAAGACAAGCTAAGTAGTGATCTGAATCACAAACCAATCATTTAGAAATGAAGGGGATTAGGGGCAGAAAAGAGTATAGCCACAGTGGTTGAAGTCCAAAAGCTTCTAGAAGCAGGATTCATAAGAGTGTGCCAGTATCCCGAGTGAGTATCAAATGTCCTCTTGGTTGATAAACCCAATGAGACATAGAGAATGTGTGTGGACTTCACCAACTTAAACAAGGTGTGCCCAAAAGATGGATGCCCATTTCTGAAGGTAGACAAGTTAATCGACTCTACAGCTGATCATGAACTCCATAGCTTCATGGATTGCTTTTCAGGCTATTACCAAATCCCTTTGGCCGAGGAAGACCAAGAAAAAGTGGCTTTCACTATCGACACTAGCTTATATTGCTACAATGTAGTGTCATTTGGGATGAAGAATGTTGGAGCCACCTACCAATGACTTAACAGGAAAGTCTTTGTGACACTCATCAGGAAGTTAATGGAAGTATTTGTGGATGACTATGTGCACTACAAGAAAATGTGATTTTTGTGGCTACAAGATTTGCCACAATAAGTTGATATTTTGCTACAAAAAGCTTTTTGCGGCAACTTAAAATATTGCTACGAAGTTGCCACAGATAGTCCTTTACAAAAGGTTTTTGTGGCAAATTTAGTTTTGCTACGAATTATATAGCTTTTTTGGCAAATTTCAACTTGCCAGAAATTGGAATTTCTACAAAAGCTTATAATTTGTGGCAAGCTCCATTTGCCACAAAATCCATATTTGCTACAAGAAGGTGATATTTGTAGCAAAATATAATTGCCACGAACTACATTTTAGTGGCTATTTAGATGCATTTTGTGGCAGTTCATCTTCGCTGTTGAATTTATTATTAAAAGTGGTAAATTTTGATTGCGTTTGTTCTTTGAATTAGTGTGTGTTGTAATATTATTTAATGTTTGCAAATAATAATTGTTTAACGATGTTCTTATGAATACATACATGTAATAAAAAATTGACCCAAAAGAAATGCAATCATAGTCGAAATGAAATTGCGTTGAATATATAATCATCACATGCTGCCATAGTAGCTAACAGAATTTTGACAACTGTATATGCTCAGTTCATAATTCTAAAATGATAAAAAGGTTCAAACTCATCCATATAAGTGTTCAACTTCCTTTGGGCGGGAGGGGGGAGGTTGTTCAAAGGGGGAAAATATAATGAGTTAGGTTCGGGATGATAAGGTCAGTCTTCTTCACCTGAAATCTTTAATAAAAATTGTTTTCCATGAAGAAGTGGACCCTTCAAAAAAAAAATGAACACTTAATAAGCATTTAGCTTTCACATTTCATGACAAATAAGAAACAATTTTATATATATATATATATATATATATATATATATATATATATGTATGTATGTATATATATACATATACACACACATATATATACACACACACAGACACACAGACACACACATATATATATATATATAAAATTCACAACATATATAGGATAATACAATTATACAAACTTAAAATGACATTATAGTGTTTTTTGACATGTACAGTTGGATCACCTAATTTGAGAAAGAAATTAAAGTCACTAGATTGTAGTAGCTAACAATAGCCACAAAGCTTCGATGCATAACATAAAACTCTATAGGGCTCACAACCCTAGGTTAACTAGAAAGAAAAAGAACCCCCTCCCCAAAAAAGGGCTACCTAGGAAGGAAGCACATAAGAGCAAAAGAGCAAGGCAAATGCAAGTTACAATCTATGTTTTGAGCGCCAAAAGGCAAATTTTAGCAGAGCAGAGAAAATGGAATTTCTTTAATCGTCTATTCCTCTCTGCCTTACAGCTCAAGAAAATTATGTCACCCTAATTATTCAAAATATTACAAGCTACAACCAACCATGCAATAAAAAGATAACATAAAAATGAAATACATGAAATTAACGTTCAAAATTGTAAGAAGCTAAACCCGAATTTTCCACAAAAAGAGATAGAGCAACCACCCAACTTGCAAAACTTCACTATTTATATTCATCCATAGAATTCCCAAAAACTCAAACAAAATGTTAATTAAACACGTTCTTGACTTGACCCAAATCTTATGCATGTTGAATTAAAAAAAGCACCTCTAAAATGTTTAAAAAAATTGAAAAAAGTAATTAATTCATGCCGAAGTTAGATTCTAAAGGATACCCAATTTCCAAAAGAATACCTAATTTCTTAATTGAGTGATGATTAGAGTGTTGATTAGAGTACCCAAGTTCCAAAAACACAATCTTTGCTCCCTGCTATGTTAGGGGGGAAAAAAGAATACCCAATTTCTTAATTGAGTGTTGATTAGAGTAGATTACAGTAAAATAATAAGGATGGGCCCAATTGTCTTAGATTGCATGCATATTGATAACAATTAGCAAACGTACAAATTTCGAGCAAAAATGAGAAAATCCTTGCCGGAGCAGAGCTATTATTATATGACTACTATAAAAGAGGAAAAATGCATGCAAAATTTTTTTTTAAAGAAAGCAAAATTAGCACGTACCTAGAAAGATTAATTGGAGCTAAGATGAATCAAGCTAGAATAGAGCAATCACACTCACTTATGACATTTCGACAGAACAAAATTATGACTATGCCGACCACAACTAACAATCAAAACTAACAATTTCCAAAAGATAGGCCTTCAAACACCTATAAATGCCTTCACAACCAACAATCAAAACCACTGTTTCATTTTGTCGTGGACATAGTCAAGGCCAATCTCAGCCAACAATTCCTAAAAGATAGGCCTTCAAACACTAATAAATGCCTTCACACCCAACAATCACAGCTAATGTTTTTTTTTTTTTTTTTGATGGACATAGTCAGGGTCCTTCACAACCAACAATCAAAACCAATAATTCCCAAAAGATAGCCCTTCAAACACTGATAAATGCCTTCACACCCAACAATGATGATTAATGATTCTTTTTGTCATCGACACAGTCAAGGCTCACCACAACTAATAATCAAAACTAACAGTTCCCAAAAGATAGGCCTTCAAACATTAACATTTAAGATATGACGATTTTTCAGGGACATATTGATCAACACTGCCACAAGCGCACGGGCGATCATAGTATAGAAAAAGATATCGTTCCTCAAGGACTAAAGTAATCTACCATGCCTAATCTTTTCAGAATGCACTAAGCAAAACTTAATTTCAAATGGATTGGATTAACTACTGCAAATAAACTTGTTTAAATCAATAAGAGAAAAACGTCTAGGAATTTTCGAAGTTATGGAAGAGAATTGGATCAAAATGAATAAACATGTGCTATTCTCAAATTGGTTAATTACGAGAAATTGTAATCTTGTTAAGAAACTTGATCTATTCTTTCGAAATCCATCAAATTTGCCTAAACTAAGCAAATGTCGTTCTTTCAAACTAATTTGATTTAATCCAAGTTTAATATATTTGATTACTTACTAGCCCTCCTAACATATAAATCTCTCTTTCGAGATGAAGTTATGCTGTGTCTATTCAAGCAGTCCAACGATCAATTTTCGTCTTTTCAATGTTCACTTGACTGTTTCAATTGTGCAAGCAAATTTTGGCCAAAAATCAACTCACAACATATGAAACACTTGATAGAATGAAATTAAACCAATCATGAAAATAAGCACAATTCTTTAAAAATCAAAACATGATCCAATAACAATTTTAAAAACTACTAAATCCCTAGAGAAAGAAAACTACTCAGACATGATTAAAGGTAAACTAACCAAAAAAAGATCGTCGAAATCTTGAGCGGAAGGGACTTGATTAGGATGGCCTTCACCAAGGGCTTGGAACCACCGCAGGATCAAAACTCTCACACCCAAAACTCACTCAACACTAAACTAAGTACAAAATTTGAGAGAATAAAACTAATCTAAACTAAACTACTTGCTTGCTTTGCTTTTGAGTTGAAGTTGAGTGCCTTGCAATGCTGCAGAACGTCTCTATTTATAGAGAATTTCAGTTGATCTCAGCCATGCAGCCGAGGGAAAACGAAGAGGCAACAGTTACAGGTACACCATGGTCTGTGGGCTCCACCACGGGCTAACCATAGTCTACACTAGATTTGGAATTTCGCTCTTTCTTTGCTCTATGGTCGTGGCATAACATGGATAACCATGGGCGAAGCCAAAACACAACCATTAAAAGAAAAATGCTGTGTAAAAGGCTAAAAATCCTGCAAAATACATAAAACAACTATACCCAAGCATAAATGAAGAATAGCAGAGTAAATAATATCATTAAGCACAAAATTCTTTTAAAAACGAGGCAAACACAGGTCTAAAAAGATGTACATATAAAGCACTTATCAAACTCCTCCATGCTTAAGATGTTGCTTGTCCTCAAGCAATGCAAGGATTAAAGATATATGTAGCGTCCTCAGGATAGACATAGATAACATTCAAATGGCAACGATGATCCAAAGGTAGCCCAAAAAAATGCAAAAATATCATTAACAAATAGAATAGGAAATGAAAATTCAAAAACGCTTTAACAGACAATAATGCAAAGTTTGAACCAATCGTCCCCCAAATTGTCAAAGACAATCATTCTAGCACATGAAATGAATAAAACTAGCAAGCCCGATAGAACCTCAATACAGTTATGTGGCACTCAGCACCCATGTGTTTGACAATGTATATATAAGAAGGTTCTCTTAATTCTCATTCCTTGGGCACAAATCTATCATATGCTCAATAAAATTCTCAAATTCGCCACCACTAAAATGCAAGTACATTCAACATTCATGAGGACTTTCTTAGTGATATAATGGGGCTCAGGGTAATGGTAAGAGGGGAACAAATGTTTTTTTTGAAAATGGGGTGCTAAAAGCCATAGACTAAGAGTTTAGATAATTCCGATGCATCATACTACATCTTCCTCGAACCATATCAACTCTTTAATAAAATAAATCCCAAAAGGATAAGAGATAGAGTTGAAAATTACAAATATCGTACATTCCCACCAAGGCTAATCACTTTCTTTGAAATTTTTCCTTTTTTTTCTCTTTTGCTTTTTTTGTTTTTTTTGGTTATTGCATTCTTTTTATTTGATTTTCTCTTTTTTTTCCTTTCTTTTCAAAAAGGAATAGCCCAGGGAATTCCTATAACGAACTTTAAAATCAAACTCTTCTCAAAACTTTATTCAATAAAACAAAGGATTTATCAAATGCTTGCATCCCTGCACTAAATAGCCAAAATTCACTAAAAAGAATAATAATCTACCTTGCTAACGCCCTATCAAACTTGATGCAAAAAAACATAACGCTCCTCTAGCCTTGGCTTAAGGGTAAGACAAGTATTTGGCCATGCACTAAAAGTAGGAGGTTCAGATCAGGAAAAACGGTTACAGGCTTAAAGGGGCTAACAAAGGATAAAATAGATAACAAGGGTGCCTATTTGGCCTTGGGTTTCAAATAAATCAAAAAAAGAAAAATGCCTCAATCATATTACCTAAATACATATATGAAATGTGGTCTTCAATGAGAATCAAGGCAAGTTCTAGAGAAATGATATCACGGAAGAGTCACACATGAAAGAAAATATGAGACTAATAATAATAAATAGTCTCTAAGGGCTCAAAGTCTCACCAGACGTCTACCACGGCCAAAACTACGTCATTAGCACACATGCCAGAATTTCATGTAAAGGCTCATCCGGAAAATCAATTCGCATTCAACATATGATCAAAACATGGAATTTAGTTCGAAAATTCATTCATAAACTTTTATGCACAATCTGGGTGAAGAAAAGGATCAACCTAACCAAAGAAAGCTACCTAATCTACGAAAATCATCATCGGTGGATTTTTTATCGTTGGTCATTTTGTTTTTTTTTTATGTGTGCATTTTTTTATATGCATGTATGCTCCTACAAACAATGCAAACTAAAATGCAAAAGAAACTTACCAAAGAAAGAAACTGAAATGCAACCTAAAAGAAAACTAAATGCACTACTTAAAACAAAACTAAAACAAAAACTACCAAAGCTATCATTAAAAATATATACAAAGCAAAAACAAACAAACACACACCAAACAAAAACCCAAAAAAAAAGCATTACACGCCAAATATAATAGCTAACTCCCCCATGCTTGAATCACACGTTACCCTCAATGTGAGCACATCATAATAAAAAGGCGAAGAGCGGTAGTAGAAAATAGAATTAGAGAGGAGGAGGTGGAGGAGGATCGGGTCAGAAATTACCTAAGAACTTTACCGCACTTGACCCTTTCTTCTATGGTTGAACCGGATCAGTTAGCAAATGAACATTGATGTTGTCAATTGGTTGTCCCACTAGATATGACTTCAATCGCTGTCCATCGACTGTGAAAACTCTGGTAGACTTGCTCCATATCTCTACTACTCCACTGGGTTGAACTTTGGTAATGGTAAATGGTCTCGACCACCGGCATTTCAGTTTACCCAAAAACAATCCCAACCTTGAGTTGAACAGGAGGACCATAACACCTTTTTCAAAACGCTTCATCGCAATGTGTTTGTTATGCCATTTCTTAGTTCGCTATTTGGAAATATGTGAATTTTCATAAGCCTCCAATCTTAGTTCGTCGAGCTCGTTTAGTTGCAGGAATCTTCGTTCTCCCACTACTTTGAGATCAAAATTGAGTGCCCTTATAGCCCAATAGGCCTTATGTTCCATTTCCACTAGCAAGTGACGAGGTTTTCCAAACACTAACCAGTATGGTGTGGTACCTAGAGGAGTCTTATAAGCAATTCGGTATGCCCACAGAGCATCATCAAGCTTCAAGGACAAATCTTTGCGGGACCAATCCATCGTTTTTTCTAATATGCTTTTCAATTCTCTATTCGACAGTTCCACCTGCCCACTTGTTTGGGGATGATAAGGCGTAATGACTTTATGAAATATCCTGTATTTTTTTACGAGTGACTCAAGAGGCGTGCTACAAAAATGTGTGTCGTTGTCACTTAGAAGAGCTCTTGGTGTGCCAAATCGTGTGCAAATATTTTTCTTCAGAAATTTAAGGACAACTCTGGAATCACTTGTCGGGGAGGCAATGGCCTCCACCTACTTAGAAACATAGTCAACCACCACAAGGATATAAACGTTGTTATGGGAAGGAGGAAAAGAAACCATGAAGTTGATCCCCCATACATCAAACAACTTTACTTCGAGTATGCCACTTTGAGGCATTTCATGCATCTTGGAAATGTTCCCTGTTTACTGACATCTATCACATGTCATGACAAATTTTCTTTTGTCCTTAAAGAGTGTGGGTGAATAGAAACCTGCTTGGAGTACTTTCGTATTGGTTTTATCTGGTCCAAAGTGACCACCATAGGTTTAAGCATGGCAATGGTCTAAGACACTACGGACTTGTTCTTTAGGAAAGCATCTTCTGTAAATCCCATCTCCGTATAAGTTATAAAGGAAAGGGTCCTCCCATATATAGTATTTGGCTTCTATAAAGAACTTCTTTCTTTATTAGTAGGACAATCCTGGAGGTAACATGCCGCACACTTTAAAGCTCACCATATTTACATACCATAGCGCAGCTTGTTGGGATATAGCTAATAACGGCTCATCAAGGAAAGAATCATCAATGGGATGCTCTTCACTAGGAGTGGATTTTGGGCTTAAACGAGATAGATGATCGACAACCATATTAGCCAATCCTACCTTGTCTTTCATTTCTAAATCAAACTCTTGAAGGAGGAGGAACCATCAGATGAGTCAACGTTTGCAATCAGATTCGTTCATTAAATGTCTCAAAGCGGCATGATCTGTGAGAACTATGACCTTGGAATTGATCAAATAGGACCGAAATTTTTCTAAGGCAAAGACAATTGCCAAGAACTCCTTTTCGGTCGTGGCATAATTGACTTGAGCCTCGTCAAGTGTGCGGCCTGCATAGTATATAGCATATGGCTTATTATCCTTTCGTTGACCTAAAATAGCCCCTACAACATAGTCACTTGCATCGCCCATTATTTCGAAAGGTAGCACCAAATTTGGAGCTTGCATTACAAGTGCAGTGATTAATTCCTCTTTTAATCTATACAAAGGACTTAAGCATTCTTCATTAAACTCAAAAGGTGCATCCTTGACAAGTAATTAAGTGAGAGGTTTTACAATCCTTGAAAAATCTTTTATGAGCCGTCGATAAAAATCGACATGTCCAAGAAAACTTCTCACACCTTTACAGAAGTTGGTGGGGTAATTTTTTAATTACCTCCACCTTTGCTTTGTCAACTTAATGCCTATGTTAGAAATAACATGACCAAGGACAACTTCCTCTTGCACCATAAAATAACATTTCACCCAATTCAAGACCAAATTCACATCTTCACATCTTTGCAAAACCTTAGATAAGTTATTTAAGCAATGGTCATATGTTGTACCATACATAGAAAAATCTTCCATAAAAACTTCGATTATAACCTCAGTAAGATCTGAAAAGATAGTCATCATGTAACATTGAAATGTGGCAGGGGCATTGCATGACCCAAATGGCATTGGTCTAAAATCTTACGAGCCATATGGACATGTAAAGGTAGTCTTTTCTTGGTCATTTGGGTGAATACGGATTTAAAAGGATCCTAAATATCTATCTAAGCAGCAAAAATATGAGTTCTTTGCCAATCGTTCAAGCATTTGGTTAATGAGGGGATGGGAAAAATGGTCTTTGCAGGTGGCTTTATTCATTTTTTGATAATCGATACACATACGCCAACCTGTGACAATCTTAGTAGGGATTAGCTCATTATTCTCATTTTTGAAGATAGTCAACCGTTCTTTCTTAGGTACAACATGGACTGGGCTTGCCCATGCACCATCTGAGATAGGGTAGATAATGTCGGCTTTAAGCAACTTCAAAATTTCCTTTTCAACCACTTCTTGCATGCTTGGGTTTAATCTCCTTTGGTGTTCAATTGATGGCATATGATTGTCCTTCATCAAGATTCGATGCATGCATAGGGAAGGATGAATCCCTTTTAAGTCATCTAGGGTGTATCCTATGGCTTTATGATGCTTTATAAGCACTCTAAGCAAAAAGTGTCAACCGGGGTAGCTTTCAAATTTGCATTCACAATCACAGGATCTGTAGATTTTGGTCCAAGGAATTCATATGTTAGTGATAAAGGGAGAGGCCTTAACTTTACCTCAAGAGCTTTTGCTCAATTAGATGAGGGTTTACTTTCATCTTACAATAATTCCACCTTAGTAGGGGAATGCAAAATTGGTGGAGAGGTTTTTAACAATTTAGCAAATTCGGCTATTTCGAGGTTTTCATCCTCAGTAGTTTTATTATTTAACATAAAGTGCTCAAGTTCATCCTTAGAATTAATGTTAGATGCGGTTTCTCATATTAAACTATCAACCATATCAAAACTTTATTCCATTCATTAGAAATAGAAGGAAACTTAGCAGCTTTTAGTAAATTAAATTCCACATGGACATCACCTACATCAAAAGTTAGCGTACCGTCTTTTACATCGACGCAGCACCCTGCATTGGCCCAAAATGGATCCCGAGAATGATTGGGGTCCGTGTATCCTCTTCTATTTCTAGAATCACAAAGTCTACTAGTACATATAAATCCCCTACTTTTATTGGGACATCCTCCAAAATGCCCACAGAGTATTTTACAGAATGGTCCGCTAATTATAAGGAGATAGTAGTTGGTCTTAACTCTCCTAATTCAAGTTTTTCACATAGAGAAAGGGGCATCAAGCTTATGCTTGAACCTAGATAACATAAGGCATGGTTTATACACACATTCCCTATTAGGCAGGCAATTGAAAAACTGTAGGGATCCTTCAACTTAGCTGGAAGCTTATTTTGAATTATTACACTGCACTCTTCAGTCAAAGCTACCATTTTATATTCTTCTAGCTTTCTTTTATTAGGCAGGATTTCTTTTAGGAATTTAGCATATGAAGGCATTTGGGTCAAAGCTTCAGTAAACGGTACGTTTATGTAGAGTTTCTTAAGGACGTCTAAAAACTTTCCAAATTACATATCAACTTTTACCTTAGCCATCCTTCGGAGAAATGGTAAAGGTGGTATGTAGGGCTCTGGAGAAATGGTCTTAGGGTCCTTAGGAACCTCGTCAGGCTTATGCGTGACATCATTAATTATTTCCTTAGAAGGCAAAGATATTTCTTTCTCAACATTCTCGACATGCTTATTCTTATCTTATGAAGATTCATCGTGGGTAATTTCCTTAGGTCCATCTAGTTGCTTGCCTCGTCGTAGAAGCATTTGCATTGCATTACTCCCGTGGGTTAAGCACAGGTTTGCTGGGTAGTCTATCTAGGTGTGCAGATGAAAAAGCAGCTTTCTGGGCAATGTGGGTCTTTAACATCCTATTATGAGTTGTAAGCACATCAACCTTAGTAGCAAACTGCTTAACGTACTCATCTTGTTTTTGTTGTACCATAAGCATGTTTTCCATCATTAACTATAAATTTGACTTTTGGGGCATCTGAGAAGGGAATGGGGGTCTTTGAAAACAAGGGGGTACTCTGGCATTCATAGGGGGTATATTTATAGGGTTTGGATTCGACCTAGAAAAGAGATTCGGGTAATTCTTCCAACCTGGATTATAGGTATTAGAGTAAGGGTCATTGGTCGGTCTTGGGTTAAAATTTTGAATATAATTAACTTCATCGGGACCATGGGAAAAAGGGCCCCCAACTTGACAGTACAAAGATATATGCTCAATTGGGCCATAAATCTCACAAGGGGGAGGGCCACTAGAGTTTACAGCATTAACATTTAGTTGGTCCAGTCTTTTAGTCATAACATCTACTTTAGCAAAAAGTAAAGTCAAAGCATCAATTTCAAGCTTACCTCCAACCCGCCTGGGTTGGGCTCGTTCAGTGGACCATTGAGAGTTATTAACCGCCATCTCCTCAATAAGATTATAGGCTTCATCCTCGGTCTTGCTCATCAAAGTCCCTCCTGCTGCTGCATCAATAGTAGGCCTCACAGCTTGGGTCACACCATTATAAAAGGCTTGGATAATCATCCAACACTAAAGACCATAATGGGGGTACAAATGCAGTAAATCTTTAAAATGCTCCCAAGCTTTATGGAGTGTCTATCCTCTTTTTGTAGGAAGTTGGTGATTTGATTTCTCAGGCTCGTTCTCTTGCTTGGAGGGAAGAATTTGGCAAGGAAGCTCTTGTCAACTCATCCCATATAGTTATGCAACTAGGTGACAAAGAGTGCAACCAAGCCCTCGCTTTATCCCTCTATGAGAAAGGAAATAAGCGCATACAAATTGTATAACTGGAGACTCTATTTAACTTTTGCATATCGCACACCTCTAAAAAGACCGAGAGGTGCAGGTTCAGGTCTTTCAAAGGAGTTCCACCGAATTGAGATTGCTACACCATTGAAATAAGTGCTGCCTTGAGTTCGAAGTTGTTGGCCTCTACAGCAGGCCAAGCTATGCTTGAGGCGATCCCTTGGACTCTGGGAGTAATGAAATCACAAAGCGTCCTTCTTTCTGCACCCGTCATGCTTGAATTTCTTCATACTTCGCGCCTTTGTTCTTCGATCCATTGCTTTTTCCTCCTTTAACGAAAAGTTCTCTCAATTTCTGGATGGGGCTCGTACTAAATGAGACTTTGCATAAACTAGGTAAAATTCCTGCAAGCACTTTCACCAACACTACCAGCGCAATTGAACAGGAAGAAGAAAAAATAATAAGAAAACAAAACAAAGCAAAACAATAAAAATGCTTAGTCACATTCTTAAGACAATGCTCAATAGCTAGCAATTTAGTCCCCGACAACGACGCCAAAAACTTGATCAGCACTGCCACAAGCACACAGGTGTTCATAGTATAGATAAAGATGTCATTCCTCAGCGACTAAAGTAACCTATCGAGCCTAGTCTTGTCAGAATATGTTAAGCAAAACTCAATTTCAAATGGATTGGATTAACTACTACAAATAAACTTGTTTAAATCAATAAGAGAAAAATGTCTAGGAATTTTCGCAGTTATGGAAGAAAATTGGATCAAAATGAATAAATGTGTGCTATTCTCTAATTGGTTAATTCTGAGGAATTGTAATCTTGTCAAGAAACTTGATCTATTCTTTCGAAATCAATCAAATTTGCCTAAACTAAGCAAACATCGTTCTTTTAAACTAATTTAACTTAATCCAAGTTAATATATTCGATCACTTATTAGCCCTCCTAACATATAAATCTCTCTTTCGAGACGAAGTTATGCTATGTCTGTTCAAGCAGTCCAACAACTGAATGTCATCTTTCGAATGTTCACTCGATTGTTTTAATTGTGAAAGTAAATTTTGGCCAAAAATCAACTCATAACATATCAAACACTTAATAGAATGAAATTGAACCAATCATGAAGATAAGCAGAATTCTTTAAAAATCAAAATATGATCCAATAACAATTCCAAAAAGCACTAAATCTCTAGACTAAGGAAACTATTCATACATGATTGAACATAAACTAACCAAAAAAGGATCGGTGAAATCTTGAGTGGAAGGAACTCCACTGAGGTGGTCTTCACCAAGGGCTTGGAACCACTCAGGATCAAAACTTTTACACTCAAAACACTCGAAACTAAACTAAGAAAAAAATTTGAGAGAATAAAACTAATCTAAAATAAACTACTTACTTGCTTTGCTTTTGAGTTGAAGTTGAGTGCCTTGGAATGCTGCAGAACGTCTCTATTTATAGAGAATTTCAGTTGATCTTAGCCACACAGCCGAGGGAAATCGAAGAGGCAACAGTTACGGGCACACCAAGATTTGTGGGCTCCACCACGGTTTGACCATGGTCTGCGCTGGATCTGGATTTTGCTCTTTCTTTACTCCACAGTCGTGGCATAACATGGATAACCATGGGGGAGGCCAAAACACAGCCATTAAAGGGCAAATGCTGGTAAAAAGACTAAAAATCCTACGAAACACATAAAATAGCTATACCCAAGCATAAATCAAGAGTATGAGAGTAAATAACATTATTAAACGCAAAATTCTCCTAAAAACAAGGCAAAATAGTCCTAAAATGATGCACATATAAAGCCCTTATCACATATTACACCCCTTAACTTTGAAATGGCATTGAAAGCCTCTACTGAAATGGCCATCAAAGCCAAGAGATAATACTACCAATTTCATTTCTTTACAAAGCTGGCATACCTGCACTATTGTCCAATGGGAGTGTTACCCATGAAAGAAGATCGAAGATATGAAGATCCACTTGATTGTCCCTATTCATAATCCATATATACGATAAGACCCAATTAATAGTATCTATGGCATTAGCAATATATATGCATTGAAAATATATAATACGTATTGTACTATAACTTATATTAACCTATGCACTTGACGAAGAACCTAGTCTTTCCTCTAGAGCACGAAGATGAGCATCATAAAACTCATGAATGCCTTTTAGTTCTTCAGAAACTCGCCTATTAACTTCAGTATTAATCCTCTCCTGAATTGTATCCTCATTGATAACTTGGCTTTGATAACTTGCATAAGCTAAAACCCCTTGACCCATGCCTCTTTGATGATGTGATCCTTTCCTATGTTTGAGGACATGGGTAAAAGCCTCTTGGGACATAAGGTTATCAACCCTATACTTCTCAAGCTCTTTTTTATGCAGTACTTGGAGGTCTTCATATGCTTTCTCGGCATGCTCATCTAACTAATTTCTATCTTTCTTTATTATCTAAATTGTCCATATTCGTAAATAGTACAGTTCTTCCTGCTCTTCTACTTCTGGTTTAGAGTCCTCAGGTAATTCGTTGTCCAATGCATCAATTGGTTTCTGCAACTAAAACCATTTAAAGACACCTTATTTAAAGTGCAATTATATCCAACAGCTAGCAAGTCAATAATTGGTCTAAAAAAACTTTAAGAAAAAGCCAAGCACACAATTCAGTGTAAAAATATATATAAACTTAAGTTACCATCGCATATAAGGTGCTAGCAATTGATTTTATGCCAACCTTTGCAACCATTTTCTAATATATTTTTAGTGTTTGTCTCACTTTGACGCTACAAGAAATAAGAAAAACCATAAAGGGTAAACATTAGAAATTGTATTTATTATTATATCAAGATTATGATAAATGGATATATTCAAATGATATAATATAAAGAACCTTGAACTTACCCTTAACTGATCAGTGTCCCAATAATTTACTAACTGTTTTAATTTATCAGGGTCCACTTCTTTCAGCAGATGATCCCGACAATCGGCCACATCTATGGCATTATCGAGATGACAACCTTGGGGCAATTTAAACATTTCCTACATGTAATACAAATTATTAATGATGAAACTATTTGGAAAACATTAGTGGACAAGGGAAAGTTAGTATTGGAGTAAAAACCTTTAACTTCATGAAATACCTCCTCTTTCTATTCGGTTGTATGTCATCCCACTTTTCCATATCTAGGGGCATTAATTGTTTCCTTAAATAGCTTGCCTCAGTAATAAACTGAATGCTATTGGTGCAACAATATGCTTGAGTTCTTGGGCGGGGGATTTCGATCTCTACTTTTATTGGATGTGCATCCCTTTTCCCTTTCTAGTATAGGCACTTTGTTTGCCATGTCTCGGCAAGGAAGCTAAGAAAATTGATGAAATAGACATGTGTAAAAATAACACCTCTTAAATAGTTGAAAAAAATTATAATATCATCAGATGAAATAATAGATCATTATTTAAAAGCACAGTCAAATCGGTATATTGGAAGCTACAGAAATTCATGGAACTAGAGGTAATTACTGAAAGCACAAAATGAATCCCCTCGACAATGAGGCAGTGTTGCTAGTGCTGATCAGAAACTTGTAGATAGATCTTAAAATGATCTCAGCAATGATGGGGCCATTGTCAGGTTCAAAAGTGCAAACTCGTATTCTGTGCTACTGTGTATGAACTCTAGAGAGAGAGAGAGATGTTAGAAAATTTCAATAAAAAACTTGGGGCCCTTATTACTGCTGCTAGAAACTTTACGTTCATAGTTTGCACAAGATTATGTAAAGCGCATGGAGATGATTTAGTAGAGTCATTAGTGATTTCATTATGTTCTATGATTTATGACATAATGTAAAGGATAATCCTTGTACTAATTTTTTGGAGTGTAACTAAGAAACTAAGTTAAATTTGCTTCCAAAAAAAGAAAAAACAAGAAAAAACAATAGTTTGCCAAACCTTCTTGATTAGATGAGTCAATCTAATTTTCGCCTTCAATGTTGTGGTTCATAAGTCTATCCATCATTCTATCTACATTTACAAGTTCAACAAAAAAGATCTCAATCATAAGAATCATTAAATAATCTTCAGTCTCGAAAAAATTATTACACTTAGCAAATTGTTGAGATTATATAATGCGTACTCTTACCAAATAACTCTCGTTCCACATCATCGGAGGGAATTGTGTGGTCTTCTTTAGGCATTTCATTTGACTTATGAGCTATAATTAACAATGTTAAATATTAGTATATAAAATGCACTTTAAGAAGAATACTATAATAACAATCATACAACCATGTGCAGAAGTTGATCCTGTCGTTATCCTTTGTTTTTCTAATGTAGATCTCCATGAAGTGTATCCGTGATTGATAAGGTGGACATCATCTAATTACGCCAGGACTCTTTTACCTAGACAAAATGAAATAATATGAAAATAATCTATTAAGTGACAATGTCAAATATAGTAAGACACCCAGCTGATATTAGAGAGAAAACAATGAGGCCCTCGTGTTAAATGGGACTTAAAATCCCACTTTATTGGACTAGGCAGGATGCATGGAATAGGAAAAACGTTAAAGAAAATAAGGTCAACATATAAGCAATCACTAATCATTACTCAGAATACATTCTAGGAGCTGAAACTTAACTGAAATTTGTAACAGTTGTAGGCTTTTTGTGAATCAAAATCTGGAGAAGTGTTTTATCAGATCGAAGACGTTTAGCACAAATGGAATATACCTGTGTGGAGTATAGGGGTTGATATAGTCCTCGTCACTGGTCTTGCAGGTGCATCTAATTGGGCATGCATCCTTTCATCTGATACTCATAATCAAATACTATGAAAATAGCTTATTTAAATTGAAATGCCATGGATTAAGAAACAGATAATAGGTAAAAAATTCAGCAAATTAATGAAACGGACAAAGGTGAAAACTTATAGACACAACAAATTATGGGTTTGCACTCACCAACTACTGTGTGGAATGCATTTTTAAAGCAAAAATTTATGGGCACAACAAATTATTGGTTTTTTTGGGGCTCAAATAGAATTGGGAAGCATTTCACTAAAAAAAATTCATATCAAGGAAGGAGAATATGCCAAAGGCTACCGCTTTGTAACTAGTGGATGATTTTCTCAAAGTCGCTTGTGTTTCCAATGCAGGTCTATGCATAGTGAAGTTTTGATTGTCATATGGCGCATCCTCCAATTCAGCATCCATTCTTTCATTTTCAGTTGGTGTGTACCCCTCCTCTTTTTTCATAATCATTTCTCTTTGCCTGATATGTTTGTTGCTTTTTTAAAAGGTAATCCGAGTTCTTGAAGTACCCTAGTGCTTTTCTTAATATTTCTCTCACGTTGCTTCTCATATTCTGTGATACTTTGGTGAACAATATGACTTGAATAATTTGGATTCTTTTTTACGTTATCCATATTTCTTAGATCATCTAGGATGATGTATATGAGGATCTGCAATCAGCAAAAAACATATGTCAGAATGTATACAAAAATAAAGGTTCTACAATATATTTTATAGAAAGTGCAAACGAGTTAAAATGCTTACCGAGGATATTAAAACTGCAAAATATATGAAATATAGTCATATCTAGAAGCATATAAGAGAAGATGTACCAAAAACTTAAATCAAACATATAAAAGCCATTATTATATATGTTTTGCCTTTTTTTAGAAAGGAATCAAATAGCATAAAATGTCTTATTTGAGCTAGAAAAAAACAATGATGTAGTACCCGCAAATGACAACTTCAATGCTAATCATCAGTTTCATCTGTAAATAGTGGTGTATTCCCTTCTTCACTTGACCCAGATTCACTACTGTCATCAACAGTTTACATTTTTCCTTTTTTTTAATGACGTTGCAACTGGTGTGCCATAAGATCAGTATCCACCACATCTGGTTCTACATCATTCCTAACCAAAGACATTGCACCATGATTAGGCATAGGGACATATGCTTTTTAAAAAATCTCATTGTCACTAGCCGAAAATGATTTTGCTCCCTCATCTTCATCATCAGAAAGCATACTACAGAAATTATAGGGATTCATTTTCACCACCACTTGTCAATTCTGATGCACATGATCCTCCGTATTGTATACTTGTTCAGCTTAAAAAGCGAAGACATCTGGCTTAATTGTTTTCAAAAAGCGTTTAATGCCCACTGTAGTTATGCCATATCTTTCTCTTTTGATTCCCACATTTTCTGGGAACACATCATACCTTTCACACTTAAAGAGAATAACTTTATGGTTGCTACCGTAATCCAGTCCTATAATCTCCTTTAGGACACCAAAGTAATCTTTTTCTCCACTATGCATATGACCTTTCACCACAACGCCTCAATTTTGTGTGCTAAGATTATTTGCCCGCACTTTTGTGTGGAATCTATAACCATTTACAACATGTCCATCAAAGGAAGTCACTCTCTTAGGAGGGCATTGTGCCAAAATTAGGAGCTCATGACTTGCTTTTACATCACGTTGATTCCATGACTGGGTAATCTAGACAAACAAATAAGATGCATCGCTATCTAAATTAATTGGATGTGTTCGACTTACAATGTTTTACTTACTCTATCCACAAACCACTTGGTAAAAGTGAGTGATGTATTAAGACTTTCATACTCCCTATAAACAAACACAAAAAAAATGAAATTGTGGTTATGAAGATTTTTTGTATGTTCAAAATATTAAAAGTTACATTGAAATTTCTTACTTGATAAAAGATTGTGCTTCATCACAATTTCTTAACACATAAATGTGAGCACGCTTCCAATCTTTATAGGAAAGAACCTTGATAGTTCTTTGATCCAGTAACTTTCCCATCACCATAAAAATTGTTGATCCCTTATCTTGTTTGTCTCCATCGTCTTCATTCGTTTCTAGACGATTAAATATAGTCTCAACTCTATGTGAATACCTTGAACAAAAGGTTAAACACTCATTCGCTATATACGTTTTAGCAATTGACCCATCTGAACGAGCCTTATTATGCACAAATTCTTTTAATGTGTGCATGATCCTAACCATCAACCAAAGCATAAAATAAGTGCAGTGCATGATACTTTACAATGCGTTATGTTTTTTTATAAAAAAGAATTCTATAGTACCTTTTAAGTGGATGGTCAAGTGTACTATGGCATCAAAAAAAAGGGAACAAAAACACGCTCTAGCTTGTAAAGCGTAATTGCAATGTTCTTCCCTAGTCTCTCTAAAACATCAACCTTTAATGCCTTCGAGTATAATTATTTAAAGAATAATGACAATCAATAAGCGGTTCATACATATCCACACACTACAACAGAAAGAGGCTTAGACAACATTTATTTGTAGCTTTAGCGACATTTGTAAATGCCAGCGTATCCTATAGCGACATTTATTTATTTATCGTCAAAGGGTATATCGCCAAAGGTTGGGCGACCTTTATGAGTTTTGCTGGTAAAGGCCGAAATAAACGCTATCTTAGGACATTCCAACTTTCGCCAACTTCACATTTCACTTTGCTGCCCCTGTTTATATTCATTTGTGAACTAGTTTGATGTTTGTAATTTACATAAAAGAACAAATTCAAACCTAAAATTTTTTCGAAATAACATTGAATATATCGTAAAAGAGTGTTTATGTACACAGTACTCCTAATCCAAAATATAAGTAGCCACAATTACATAGCATAGCGTAGCAAACCCAAGGAGGTTTCAATAAACCTACAAAACAAATGTCATCCTTCGTCCAATAATTTTACATCCAACTTATTGCAATAAGTGAGTAAGTAGCTACATGACAAGCTCAATGTGAGTGAAAACATGTAATCCATCAAAAAATCTTCAATGTGAGTGAAATCTTATAATCCATAAAAAAATCTTCTTTTTGCCGTGATCACCTGCGTATAAATTCAAACCAAGGAATTCATCACCATCAGAACATTTGACATCCTTTTTGTCGTTATGTTGTTAGCATAAGAAGAAGAGAATAAGCTACTTCATTTTATGTTGATCAATCCCTAAAATCCCAAATATTCAAAGGGCACTCATCAAATCAACAACCAGAATCAAATGCACTGCCAGAAACACAGATGAATTTGCCCATGAGGAAAACCCACCATCATTATTAGCATTTTTCAACAATAATAACAACAATAATGCCTAAAGAAGGTCAATCATAGGCTTGCTTCCTTTACTCCATTTGCTCAGTTTGGTGCTAAGATATGTTTGGCTGAGCAACAACAAGATGGGTTCCCTCTTCCTGGGTCGCCTCCTATTCAGAATAGTGAGTTTTTTTTGGGGGGGTCTTAAAAATTTCCTTTCTTCTCTGTGAGGGTTGATAGCAAAAGGGAAGTGCATATAGGTTACAAATAAAACAACACAGTGCAAGCCGGTTTGCATTCAACTGCACAAAGCATTAGCTCAAAGTCATTTGCACCTGAAACTAATGAGTTTCTTGTTTATCATAGTGTTAGTAGTTGTAAGATGCAGTAAAAATGAAGGATCTCCCTCTGATACAGTGCAAATGAATGCAATGCATTTAACTACAACCTGCAGGCTTGGCTGAAGAAAGATTGATGACTAAGAAAGACTTTAATGCATTTGCACCTGAAACTTATGACTTTAATAACACTAGTCAGAAAAAAAAATTTGAAGACAGAACTGCAGGCCTAGCTGTAATTTAATGCATTTAACTATAACCACCTAAAGAAAGACTAATTGCCATACACAACCAGAGCATCAGTGCACTAGTTAGAGCCTTCCCAACCAAGCACAACACACTACTAGCTTCTAACAATAAAAATAACTAGAAGCTACGCACCTGGACATTTTCAGGCCACATTTTGTGTCCTGATTGAATTAGATGGTGTGGCATCATCCGTCATACTATTGTCACCTACGGCTCTTAGCCTTGCTATTTTAGCTAAAACTTCATTTTGTTGCCCTTTAAGACTTGTCAATTTATCTTGCAATCTTTTATTTTTAGCTTCTAAGAACTCCATTCTTTCACTGCATTGATTATAAATCATCATTAGATGCTCTCCACGTTGAGCTGATCAAAGGGATGCCAAAGATAATGGACTAAGCCCTAAACCATGTACTCGACCTCTTTATCCCTTCATAACTTGAGAGTAAATATCACCTTCCCAAGCAACATTTCCATTTGTCACCTCTTTACCACCTTGAAGCTGACTTAGTTTCTCATTGATCATATCTTGTAAAATGCAAGAAAATCAAAAAAAAAAAAAAAATTTACTAGTGTTATTCCACACAACACTACCTAGAGCATTGAATATGCGATTACAACACTCAAGCATTCAGTATAACCTGCAAATTCATGCCTGTAAACTTTAATTTCATCTCATGGCAGCAAGTTCATGGTTATACACAACTTAAACAACACCTGCAACAGTAGTTACATAATATACCAGCATAAACACTATTAGGAAACCAAGGGCCTTTTCTATTTTATATGAGCTAGTGCTCAACCCATATAACTTATTAAGCTTTCACCTAAAATAGGCATATATTCCTATTTAAACCAGGACGCAAAACTAAATCCTCATCTAAACTTCTAAGCTGATTTATCAAACCACAATATATGGACATATGCCTGACTAATCCAACATGGGGTTGCTTGATCACATTAAATATTTTTATGAGTTACAAAGTCAGAGCATATGACAGCATAACTGCAAAACTCATGCAATTAATTAAAACCTAAAGCATATGATTTGAGCAGCAATCCAAAAATATAGGCCCAGTATGAACTAAATTCATCACAAGATGAGAGTTTAAACTGTTGATGGCAGAAGATAATTGCATGATTGGTGACTTTGCTTAAATGTAGTTGCTACTCAAACTTTTGATGACAATTGAACTCACATAGATAAATGGCCAATTAATCACACAACATGGAAGCATGTTGGATATTCTAATGTGCAAGCAGCTCAGAAAATAAGACTAAAAGAAAAACTGCACAAACAAGCAAACAAATATTTTCTACCCAGTCATTAGAACAAATAGCTCTAGGCCTTTTTTACCCAGTAAAACTATCTGATCAAACTCAAACCTAGTCATCAGAATAAGCAGAGGAGCATCAAATCCGAGCACAAATTAGACTACAACATTTTATAAACAATCAATCACAAATCTTTATTCTTCAATGTTAATTTTCTACCCAATAAATTCCTCCATATAATTTAGCCCCAACTTCAAATTTGCAGCATAGATTCAAAAAAAGGTAAAAGAGGAAATTCCTGCATATAATTTAGCCCCAGCATTTTAGAATTCTAATGTGGAAGAAGCTCTGGGCCTTTTCTGGGTCTACTTAACATTTAATTCAAACGTATACTTAAGAACACAAACTTATACTCTTACTTAAGAACACCAGTTACATAATATACCACCAATTCGAGCCCCTTATGCTATCAGTTTCAATAAGGGCCCCTTCTATTTTAAAGCCCAAGTAGGAGCAGCTTGCTTAGACTTTTCTCGATGGCTAGCACTAATTATAATATGCCTTTTTATAAAATATTCGCCGTCTTCCTCAATCACTTACCACAGCTTGCTTGGACTTTTCATCCATTGGTGCAGGTCGAGTCTTACGATCCTTATGTGTGTCTACGTATACATAAGCTCTGGAAGGTTCCACTCTATTCACATTCTAATAAAGCACATCATAACACAAATTTGTAAGAAATAGGAGGAATATGTTATAGGACTACAAACAAGAATGAGTAATAAAGAAACAAATAACCTTCTCTGCAGTCATGCAAGCAAAGCTTTTCGATCCAGCAGTATGTACCATAACTTGATTTGCACAACTTTTCCTACTCATGACACTATGCTTCTAAATGTATGAATTAACATTAGTAAGCAATACCAAGTTTAAGACCATTCATAATGGCAGTATGGTGCCATAAGATTAGAAGAATTGTAGCATTTACCTTTACTTTATTAGAAATCCAATATGTTACCAAAGAAATCCATTGATCCTTGGGTACACAATCTGGTCTATACTCATTCATGATAACAGTAACATTTCCACGGTTTGGCTCATAATGCTTGAGTTTAAGGCCAGCCTTAAAGTTGCACCATTTCCTCCCTATTTATTTTAGCACGTAACTTTTCGCCACTCGATTAGGAATGATAAATTTTGCCTACTAAGGAAAACAAGATTTATGCTTTAAGCATTACAATATACGATATAAAACATTCCTTAACAGTATCTATAGTATACCTTGACAATGTCAAGAAGCCCCTTTTTCTCTTCTTTTAGAACTCGCCGCTAGTCAGTGTCTGATAAGGAACATAGCATTGGATTTCTTGCTATTGTACCAACAAAGTAAGCTAGATCTGACCCTTCATTACCGATTGGCTGCCACTGTTTGTTCCACTCCACTAGCATTCTCTTTTCTTTAGCTTGATTCAAAATATAAGTAGGTCCTCTTTGTTTCTTAGATGAAGTATCAGAAGCTTCACATATTTCGTATAAAATATGAAAAAAGCATCCACAACACAGTGCTTGTTAATTTCATCATTTATATTACAAAAAAATACCATTAAAATAAGTACAAATAAGTTCAGCATCCAACTCATCACTGAAACTGAGTGCTCATATTAAAATAAGTTTACCATCACTAAACTCATGATCGCTAACAGGGCTACCATCAGATAGACCTAACTAAGCACTAGATTATGTGGTCACATTTTGCTCCATTTCAGCGGTAGAGGCAGAGGTAGCATTAGAAGTCCTCTCATTTTGAATAGCAATGTATATTGTCCACGATCTCTTTCTTTTTCCCATGATACCTATAAACCAAAATTAATAAGATCTCACACTAGACAGGTATACATGCATTCCAAAAATAACTCTGGAATTTCACTGCCACATTTCACAACTTAAGAATCAAGCTTATCTTCTTCATCTATGCCTTTCATATGGTCATCTTCTATGTATGTCCCTTCAACCAAAGACGTTGCATCAATTTCTGCCTCACTAGCTCCTTCAATCTTGATTATATGAGGTTTAGTATCCATAAAAAAGGCATTTTCATCTTCACCATCTTTCCAAAGATCATATGTCTCCCTCAGTTTCATAGACATAAGAACAAACCATTCAATTTCTCGTCGATCCTGTACATATATGACTTGTTGTACTTGAGAAGGGAACATAAAGGGTTCGTCATTCAAACTGTGGCAAGTATGTATCAAATGACAAAAATTTATCAATGTGTACCCTAATCCATGTCTCTTTATTCCCCTCCCTTGGGTTACATCAACCCATTCACATCTAAACAGAACAACCTTAAAGTCTCCATAATAAATTCAATTCAACCATGTCAATGATACGACCATAATAGACAATATCTCCAACCATTGGCCTTGTATCACTAGAACTTGCATAGCTTTGAGCCTTTGCAACAACCATAACACCACTATTCTGAGTACTCATGTTTTTCTCATACTCTCTTGTTCTGAAGTGGTAACCATTCCAGACATCGAAAGCTTGGAATCTTTTTGCAATGAAATTTGGACCCCAAGCTGGTGATTTGATATAATTTGTGATTCGATCATCAGTTAAACATTTTAGGCTTTTTACCTTATTCCACATCAAATAAGAGAGATGATTAGCATAGATAAATAGCATGGATACAATTTAATAAAATATAATGAGTAATACATACATAGTTATTTGAGAAGGGAACATAAAGGGTTCGTGGGCTAGGTACCTGAGATAGGGGCCTCGTGGGCTAGGTCTGCTTGGCAAAAAAAATTGGTGCAATATTAGACTGTAAAAATGGTAAATAAATCCAAACCTCGGGATCTCGCTCTTGCCTCATAACATGCCAAAAGAGTTACATGAATACTATCTTACTCGTAGAATTGAAGTACAGAGATAGTTAAACTGTGAATCTAAAAGACACTTACCTGCTATCAAGGGCCTGTTCTTTTCGTTGGTAAATAGGGGTTGGTAAATGAGTGAAGTGGATTGAAATGGATTGAACTAAGTTGAAGTGGATTGAAGTAGATTAAAATGGGTTGAATTTTTTATGTGATAAATTGAACTTGATTAAATAATAGAAGTAGGTTGAAGTGGGTTGAAATAGATTGAGGTTGGTATTTTAGAATTGACGAATGAAAAAAACAGGGCCTAATAACAAAAGAACACGACATTTTACTTCATCCACAACTATCCATAAAAGAATACAAACAACGAGGCAATATTGAGGGTCATGACACTACACCAGAGTGCAGACACCATAAAATTACCAAATAGATGTCTAGGGTGTGAAAAGAGTTAAATGCATACCATCCTACTTGCAGCATCCAGTTGCAAAGAGGCTAGTCAAGTACATATATGACTTGTTGTACTTGAGAAGGGAACATAAAGGGTTCGTCATTCAAACTGTGGCAAGTATGTATCAAATGACAAAAATTTATCAATGTGTACCCTAATCCATGTCTCTTTATTCCCCTCCCTTGGGTTACATCAACCCATTCACATCTAAACAGAACAACCTTAAAGTCTCCATAATAAATTCAATTCAACCATGTCAATGATACGACCATAATAGACAATATCTCCAACCATTGGCCTTGTATCACTAGAACTTGCATAGCTTTGAGCCTTTGCAACAACCATAACACCACTATTCTGAGTACTCATGTTTTTCTCATACTCTCTTGTTCTGAAGTGGTAACCATTCCAGACATTGAAAGCTTGGAATCTTTTTGCAATGAAATTTGGACCCCAAGCTGGTGATTTGATATAATTTGTGATTCGATCATCAGTTAAACATTTTGGGCTTTCTACCTTATTCCACATCAAATAAGAGAGATGATTAGCATATATAAATAGCATGGATACAATTTAATATCATATAATGAGTAATACATACATAGTTATTTAACCAATCGCTAAACCCTTCACTATGCATCCACTCCTTATCACGTGGTGTCGGACGTCTTCGACGTGTTATTCTGTTAGTATGAGCCATGTGCTCTCTATACGTTTATACAAAGGAAAAAAATGATTACATTAATGATAAGATCCACAATATTTAATGATGTCATAGCTTGTGCCCAAAACTTACTTCTTTAAAGAGTCAAGATTTATGTCTTCACAATTAAAAAGCACATAGCAATGTGCTTGCTTCCACATATTTTCATTCATCCTAAATCGCTCAATACTCAGGTAAGGTGCCCCTTCACTTGGAAAAAGATAAGATTCGTCTTCCTGAGATTCATTGGAGGCATTATTTCGTGCTTGACTACTAGACTCTAACCCTTTCAAGTACTGTGAAACAAAATTAAGTCATTCTCTCGCTATATATGCTTCTGCCATAGAACCTTCTGGGCGTGCTAGATTGCCAACATCAAATTTGTGCTCTTTCAAATAGCTATTTTTATAATTACACAAAGTGTTTATCTTATTAACACAAAAACTATATACACTAATGTATATATACCATATTTAAGAACAAAGATATTGTTTGTTACCTTTTGGTTGAATACATCCAACAATAAATCACTGGTCCAGCAACCCTAGCTTTATATGTCAAATGAACAATCAAGTACACCATAATAGTGAAGAAGGCAGTTAGAAAGATATTCTTTAAACAATAAAGAACTCTTATAACGTTTACTTCAATCAAGTCAAGCTCATGAACATGTAATGCCTTCCCACATAGCACTCGAAATATAGTACTTAGTTCAATCAAAATTGATGTGACTTTGCCATCTATGTTTCCTCTAAAAGCAGTAGGAAGAAGATGCTGCATAAGCACATGATAATCATGACTTTTAAGACCACTTAATCTCTTGTGCTTTTAAACGCACCTAGAGATATTAGATGCATACCCATCAGAAAATTTTACATTCTTCAAAGTTCCATGCAAGAAATTCTTCCCCTCTTTACTGATATTAAAAGATACTGGTGGCAAATATACCCTTCCAGATTCTCTACGTCGTTGAGGCCACAATTTCTTCCTCATCCCCAAATATTGAATGTCACAACGAGCTTTAAGATTGTCCTTTGATTTATGATCAATATTCAACAAAGTGCTAACAATGTTATCATCAACATTCTTCTTTATATGCATCACATCAAGATTATGACGCACTAGATTATGCTCTCAATAAGGAAGTTTAACAAAAATGCTCTTTTTTTCCATGTATAATCAGGAACCCCAGTGGCTTGACCACTCATTTTACCTAAAGTGAACTCAATATTCTTCACTTGATCCAATATTTCTACTCCTGATGGTGGCTTACTGTTGGCCAAAACATCGGAGAAATGTTGATGTCCCATAAAAGAAAACTTGTTACCATATTTCAATCTAATGAAGCTGGTATTCATGTTGCATGAAGAACAAGCGAATTTTCCATACACATTCCATCCAGACAAATTTCCTAATACAGGAAAATCATTTATTGTCTATATAAAAACTACATACAACAGGAAAATTTGCCCACTTACTGCATCATATATCGGTACCCCAACTTCCTACAATTCTATGAACTCTTCAATAAGAGCTTGCAAGTATACATCAATATCATTACCCGGTGCTTTAGGTCCAGGGATAAGCAGTGATAAAATAAAATTTTCTTCTTTCACACACAACTATGGACGCAAATTATAAGGTACCAAGATTACAGGCCACACACTATAATGACTATCTTGTCTACTAAATAGGTTAAACCCATCACTAGTAAGCCCTAGCCTGTCATTTCGGGGTTCAGCACCAAAGGAGGAATGCATCAAGGTGCCTCCAAGCTTGCAAGTCAGCTGAATGCCTTAAAATACCTTCCTTTTTGTGCTCTTTCTCATGCTACACTATATGTTTTGCCATTTTATCTGACATAAACAATCTTTGCAACCTTGGCTTTAAGGTGAAATATCGTAACATTTTGGTGGGAATTGCCTTCTTTCTTCTTTTAAGTGCACCATCGTCTTTCTCTCCATGCCCTTTCTATCTAGAAGTATGATATACAGTACACTATATTGTAGTTGCATTCTCTTTCCAAAACAACATATAATCATTAGGACAAGCATCTATTTTCTCATACTTAAGGCTAAGACCATCCATAATTTTTCATGCTTCAGTCATAGAACTAAGCAAGGTCTCACCTTCAGGGAAAGCATCTTTCAGAAGTTTCAGCAACACATCAAACAAAATTACTTATTAGGACATCCTAAATGACATTTCATATTATACAAATGTAATAAAAATGACAATCTGCTATATTTCTTATATCTAGGATATAATTCCTTATTAGCATCCTTCACTAGAGAATTGAACTTTTTCATATTTGGATCATTATGTGCATTATCACTTTCAACAGTGGACTGTCCCAAATTCCCCTCCACTCTTTCATCTTCATCTAAATTCACATTATTATTACGAGAGGGAACTCCAAAGATATTACATAACATATCCATCACATCATCATTGTCATCATCATCATCATTTAGATCATCATTATTCACTATTTGGTTTATATTCAAAGTTGTTGTCACACCCGATACATGTAATGATTTCCCATGACAATACCATGTGTCATAGTCTTCAATCATTCGGTGTTCAACAAGATGATCAAATATCTCTTTTTTAGATCTATGAAACCAATTGACACACTTTTTGTATAGGCAAGGGCCTTTCTCATCCTTATTCCTAAAGGCGAACTCCAAGAATTCATTAACACCGACTAAGTATTCATGCCAATTATTAGTGTCAATCCATTTGCGCTTTCGATGGCCCATCTTTTCACTAATAATAAAATACTATATGAACAATAATCCATGCAAGAACCAAGTAAAATATATGTTTAAATAATGCCAACAAACCCATGAGCATTAGCCGCAACTACATTTGCGTATATGCTATGTAAAAGGGTTTGCATACATCAAATCAAATGATCAAAGGTGGGGAATCAAATCAAGAATCTGAGTGGGAAATGCTAGGGAAAAGTACATTGCGGTAAAAGGGTTTGCAAATAAAATAGTGAAAAGGACAAGGAATCAAACAATGAAGAGCAGAATAACAATCAATAGATTACTAGAATACGCACTTAGAAATGCACAGAGAAGGTAGCCAGGGGTGACAGTAGATGATGATGAAAAGGAAGGAGCCTAGAGAATTTTTGAGGGTTAAATTGATTAATTTCCCTCTTTTTTCTAAGGCAAACAATCAAACATGAGATCGCAGCATATCACTCTAATCGCTTGGCTATGGGGTTCTGTAAGGCCCGCTCTTCAACTACTACCTGCCCTTTTTTGTCCAACACAAATTAGGAGGTCAGCGATGGTCGTATTCAACTACATAGCATAAATGTCAACTGTCGAGTCATAAACCTTTTTTTTTAAATAATGGCAAACATACATCAATTTTCATTTTTAAAGTCATACTGTATTTGGTGTTAAAAATTAGTGAATGGTTTGGTTGTTCTTATTTTAATCCAACAAGGGATTAGCAAGTGCCATACTATATAAATCATATCTTTTCTGTCCTAATAAAGCAAACTAATCAAGTAATGTATGATACTGAAGTAATGCAGCTAGAAATATTACTACCTTTGAAACACAGGCTGCACAAAATACTTTCATAGGGACTCCAAAGATGAACTTATTTTGGGAGAGATCAATTACAGTTGCTGCTTTGAAAGACATGCCACATAAAATCTTGGCTTATCACATGGTAGCAGAAGCAAATTTATGACTAAGAAGGCAAATCAAGTCTTAATATTCAAACTTTAGAACACACCACAACCAAAGAGAAATATGATAACACAAGCTAGTTGCAGATTAAATAACCTAGACAATCGAAGGGGCAAGACTCTGCACTCCAACTAAAAATTGCACTGATGTTTTGTGTTAATCACTTGAATTTATTACAGCATGGAGAATGTAGTTAGTTTAAATTGAAACATGCTAGTTTAGCTTCTCACCGGATAATTATATGGGAAACCCAAATGACAAATCATATCAAATAGATGGCTATTAAGAAGCTTAAAAACTTTTCCCACTATCCAGTGAAGAAATCAAGAGTCATTATTTGCAAAAACTCTATGCAGAATAAAGTACAGATGGGCATGCAAAATCTATATCAACTAATATGAGACAAACAAGCAGTCACCCCAAGACTTTCCATATACTATATGTCCTCAGACAAGGATGCAAAAAATAAGTTGATCAAGTGGAAAAAAGCTTATAAACTAACCCACCAAATGTTAAGCAAACAAGCATGCCTCTAATTAAGCAAATCTACAAGCTCAGAGCTAAGTGCTGATTCAGTTGTCATGTGTACAACACATCGACATGTGCTCCTGCATCAAGATGACCAAAGTAGACAGAAACAGGGCCCATCTTGCCTATATGAGTTTTGAACTAAGAATCCCACCCTCTAGCGAAAGTAGTAAGACGGGAAATTATTGAAGAAGATAAGATATGTGTCTTTAAAAAAAGGGCTTCAGGCTCTTCATTAAAAATTATGGAAATCCATCTCCATAAAATAATACAATCAAAAAGCTTTAACGCACACAATAAGGCCAATAACCAATAGCAAGTGCCACCATTGCAAAATAAACCCAATGTATGCATCTTACACCACACCAACTGGTTAATCCAGCAACATTATACCAAAGCAGATTCCCACCTAAAAGCCAACTAACCAAGTAATACAGCTAGAAAGACTTTTATGTCCCAATGAAGAAAACTAGTCTTTAGATCTTAGATAGAGACATACCAAAATGGACTGAAGTTTCTCTATAAGCTTATAATCAATTCCAGCCACCAAATATCTCCTCTGGTGACTTCAGACAACAATGAAAAGGGGAACCAAGATTAAGATTGGCCTAGCTTGGAATGAAAGGGAATTGTAATTAGCCCACATTCAGGTGGAACATAATAGCAATTAGCAAATGGAGTTAGATAGATTGATAGACACCAAAAAAGACACACATGGTGAGCAAGAGAAAAAGAGAGAGAACTGAACTAGACAGCGTATGTAGTGAGCAATTTTGGCATTGTACTCGACCTCTTTACCGGAGAATTAGCAACAGCTAGCAATGGTGTGGGGGAATTCTCAAAACCTAGATTACGCGAGGTAATCGGCGAAGTAGAGGGGGTAGTGGCTGATCCAGATAACACATGCACTGTGCAATTCGGAACTGAGATTGGAGCTCTTCACCAGAGAACTAGCGGGCATAAATGGTGTGAAGGAGAATCGAACATTAGCTGGTGTGAAGAAGAGTCTGCAAAGGGGAGTTATACGAGAGTGGAGAGTGTCTGACAAGAGGCTGAAGACCGAACTAAAGGCACGACTATTGAGTTTCATTTTCGAAATCCTAATTTTTTTTTAAAATTTTCAGTGGGAAAATGGAGTGGGCTAGGTGCGCACAATACATTAGGCTATTGCGGCATTTCTGTAAATCCTACCAAAGCCCACCAATTCTAAACTTGATATTAATTTGGGCCGCATTTCTGCTAATTGCCGCTATATAAATGCCAATAAAACCATAATCTATTGTAGTGGGATCTAATTTTTCATGGAAGGCAAGTGCTAGCAAATCTGGCATAAATACATGATAATCATGACTCTGGAGCTACCCTGTTATTTTTCCCTCATTGACATTAACACATCGACCTATATTGGATGAATACCCATCTAGGACCTTTAAATCTGCTAAGAAATTACGCACATCTCTTCTTTCACTCAAACTTAATGTAAATGCTTTAGGAATCTCATATTTATCACCAACCTTTTTTGGGTGGAAGCTCTTTCTGATTCCCAATTGCACCAGGTGTAAGTAGCTCTTCAAATTATCCTTGGTCTTTCCTGGTATATTCATGAGGGTTCCTAGTATACCTTCATAAATGTTATTCTTAATATGCATAACATCTAAGTTATGGCGAACCAAGTTCTTCCTCCAGCAAGGTAATTTGAAGAAGACACTTTTCTTCTCCTAGATGTAAATTAACTTCGGTTTTGTTTACTTCCTTTTACCCTCAACCTTGCCAAATTGAATATTTTCAAAATTGCCAATCTACTTAAGAACATCACCACCGGATAACAATTTAGGAGGAGGATCTGTTTCAATTTTGTTGTCAAAAGCTTTTTTCTTCAATCTCCACCTGCGATCGACTTCCAAGAATCTATGATAACCCATATAGCATTTTTTGTTCCAATGAGGCCAATAATATGACCAAGTATCTTTATTACTAACCGAGCGGGCAAGGCGTCCTTTTAACATCTAGACAAATTACCATGGTAGGAAAATCATTAATTGTCCACATCAAAGCCGCATGCAAATTCAAATATTCACCTTTAAATACTTTATACGTATTTACCCCATCTAACGAAGTCTTAAGTTCATCAATCAATCATTGCAAATACACATCAATATCAGTTCCAAAAACAGTTTTGCCAGGGATGATCATGTTTAAAAACGCATATGACTTTTTCATACACATCCAAAGTGGTAAATTATAAGGAACCAAAAAAACAGGCCAAATGCTATAGGTTGAATTTATGTTTGCATATGGAGTAAACCCATCACTACATAAACGCGACCTTGCATTGTGAGGATCTTTTACAAAATCAAAATTAGATGCATCAAATGACTTCCAAGCCTGTGCATCAGCAGGATGCCTTAATATCCCATCATCTGGACATTTATCTTTGTGCCATCGGATGTGAGAAGCTGTTTTGGCCGATATAAATAGTCTTTGGAGTCTTGGTGTAAGAGAAAAATAACGTAATATCTTATAAGGAATGTTCTTCCTCTGTCCCCTTTTATCACTTTCATCATCACTATTATAAAACTCTTGTCCTTTATCCTTCCACCTTAAATGAGCACATTTAGGACATTTTTTTACATGCTCATGGTTCTTCTAATAAAGTATACCATCATTCTTACATGCCTCAATTTTCACATAACTTAAGCCAAGGTCACGAGTATGCTTTTTTGCTTCATAAGCAATATTTGGAAATATATCGCCAAAATCAAATGCCTTCTTAAAAGTTCAAGTATCATTGTGAGAGACTTATCACTCGAAACACATTAACACTTTATATGGAGGAGATTTATCATGAACTCTACCTTTGATAATTTCTCACATCCTGGAATTAGCTCTTTCTTAGCATCTCTTACTAATCTCACAAACTTCTTAAGTGCTTTAGGGGACTCATTAATTTCAAGACCGCCAAACCTTTCAAACTCATCCATTATGTTAAATGCTCTCATATTTATGATGTCATTTACCATGGTAATTTTTTAATCTACATCCTACTCACCCAGTGGCACCATTGGGTCCTGATGCTCATCGCCATCACTTCTGTCCTTTGGACTGGGATCAATAGGCTCTTCATGAAGAGATTTTTCCCAATGAAACTCTCATAGATTATAACTCCTTAGCAAATGAAGCATAAATGTTTTTTGTTTTGGTAACTATAATTGTCACAATTAACACATAGCATCTTATTTTCCCATCTTCACCTGCATAAACAAACTCGAGGAACTATTTTACCCTAATTATATATTCAAGCTTCTTCATGCAGGTAAATGTCTTCCAGTTCATCCAACTTCGATCCTTACTCATTTCTGCCAATTATAATATAAAATGATTACTTTTCTATAAAAAATTTTATGGCATTGATATTTTAACTTAAAAAGAGTGCTAATCTGCCAAAAATACAAATTGAACTCATCCACATGCAAAGAATAAAAAATTGGTACTTTAATGATATAAAACGATAATATTTTTGCTTTAGTTTTTCATTCGGTTCTTAATTTGTGATAAATTTTTAAGGCTTGGTTAGAGCTACTATGACGCAGTGCATTTAGGCAGTGGATTAGTTCATAGTTGTCATCAGTAAAATGGGGCATTGAATTATAGAAATATTAATGTGTGGCACTGTGAGGCAGTGCTCTTATGTGCAGTGAACGGCTTGTTATGTAACTCACCGTAGCTGCTAGATGTGTTCTGACTATGTAGTGTGCATGTTGTGTAGTGGCTCTCATGCAACATCAAAATCCATCACAAAGAAGTAAGTTCATAGGGAGGCTGTCTAATTACTGAATTAGCTATAACTAAAATTTCAATATAATTAAACTACATTAGCTCTAACTAAAATTTCAATATAATTAAACTACATTAGCTCTTTCATATAACAATATTGTAACCACAAGTATCTGTAAGTAAATCAAAATCAATTTGACGCAAATAATATTCATATCCAAATATAATAAATACTGTAGCGACATGGGATTTTATAGTAATCCTAATAAGAAGATGAACATTTACGAGGAAATTACATTAAAACTAAGATAAACAATTAATGTCAAGCAATTAAGAAACTAGATTGAAACTTAAAAAAGAGTTATATTTAATTTTAGAGCAGAAATGTCCAAATTAAATGCTTAACTGACTCATAACACAACTCAGAGAGTGAAGCATTGACTTTTTACCTTCCAAAAGAGCAAGCTGACGATAAAGAAAAACAAGTGATCCCAAGCAGTAATATATCCAAAACAAATAAGCCTGATCAAACCATTTAGTTAGCGTCATAATCTTGTTTTTACAGAAAAATTGACAGCAAAAAGGTAGATGCTAGGGAAGCAAGAGACATAGAAACGGCATGAATTGGTAATTTCTGGAATATGTAAGCAATTCAAAAGCTTAAACTTCCATATTCAAAAGAAAGAAAAACCTTCTTGACTTAAGAGAGATGGACCAGACCACTAAAGAGGAAAACACAAAGAGAACCTTGATGTCATAGTACATATAAAAGGATTCATTATCCCATTACAAGCTTCTAACTCTTCGTAACATACAAATTTCATCATACTTTATGTTGACATTTGACAATGAATAGAAGACAAAATATACTTTTCTATCGCTAGATGATGGATAAAATAGTAGGAATTCTTCTAATCCTTGATTTATATGGCAGCGTATAGGCATACATTGATTAAGTCCATATATCGTAGGTTTCAAGCCCATTGCAACCTTTAGAGGGCACAGATTCTTGAAGTCTTAGGGCTATTGTAGGAATAAATTAACAGAACAACAAATGTGTGCGTGTGTGTGTGTGTGTGTGTGTGTACGTGTGTGTGTGTGTGTGTGAAATTAATTTGGAGGACAATTGGTAATGAAAGCCCAAGAGAAACCAACTGGCTCTGGTTGATCTCAAGCAAAGGCAATCAATGGTTTCAAAGTCTCTATCCTTTTTATGATTGTTCAAAATGAAAATATCTACTAGTAACATCAGTAGAAATATCAAATAGGCCAACAATTATATGCCTATGCTCAAACAATCATAGGGAAAAAAGAATAAGCAGCTATACGAACAAATGTGGGAAGCATTAATAAACTGAAGAGAAAGAATCAAATTGAAAAAAAGGTTAAAAAAAACATTTGATAAATAACACCCAGTCTGAAAAAAAAGTATGGTAAATAACATCTCGAAAGGTTTGTCGAGTTGGAATGCCAACATAGAGAAGCTACAGTGTCATACAAAGATAATATAGGTAATATAGCCATTTGAATCCAACTAAACTTTGGAGCCACTCAAACTTTTAAATTGGATGCTGATAGAAGGAAAGGTTCAAACCAAACAACATTGAGCTCATTAATTCAAAGCCTCGCTCTTAAATTAATATATTAAGCCTTGTTTACAATTATTGATGCTTATATTGGATTATTGGAGCTCTGGTGCTTGGTAGCACGTGACTTAAATCACAACAACATAAGTTGTGGCTTACTTGTCATCGTATTAATGCTAACATGGCTAGACATTTGTTTAACTAGTAAACTAATAAACAATACCACATTGTTATATGATAGTAGGGATCAGATTAAGGTGCTTTGCATTCCATCTACATCCTAAAGGGTGTATAATATTTTAATATGGTTCTTGGGAACAACATAGTCATATGAAGGGCCTCTCATAAGTATAATCCGTAGATTTATGTGCTCACTAGGAGTCCATATCTCCATTTATGTTTGGATTTAATTTATTTCTCTCTACTTTTTTAAACAAAGGAGTCTTAGATCCACATTTTATCAAATAGTTGGTGTGCACCTAAGAAGACACACACCCAGCAGAACACAATGAAGGCAATGTTTGTTCTTTGAAGGTAGTGAACTAATAGAGAATGGTTTCAAGTGGGCTCACGGAAAATTAGAGTTATAAAGATGGCTAAGAGAGAAACTAACCTAATGTGAGAAAAAAATGTCATAGTGATACCGAGGAGACTGTGAACAAGACCGGAGATGGGAGGATTTCATACAATTTAATGCTACTAACACTATCTTCAACGAATCGAACTCCTTATTGTAGTGATTAGAGTTAGGTTTTCTTAATCTTATGGAAGAGACTAAGGAGCAATGACATACCTTTAAATGAAGCTTTCACTATTACAATTTGAACGATCAAAACTATAATGCTAGCTGTAGAGAATAGGAGACTTGAATTAGGCGACTGAGAATTAGATACGAGACCATTGGGTCACAGTGAAATATGAATGGAAAGAGGAGGAGAAATAGCAGTAATAGAGAAGCACCAAAGAACAAATCTAGAAGAAATAAAGCAGCCAAAAAAGGAAAATTTAAAGAAATAAAATAGAAAAATTAATTGTAGGATTACCATTTTTTCCCCCTGGTGTGCCTTCCCACATACAATATGTACCCAATTGCGGTAATTTTTTTAGCAATTGCTATAATTGACCCACGGTTTTGCGGCAATTTGGTGTTTACTACAAATTTTGTAATTTTTTGACAATCTTATGTAGGCCTATTCATTATACAGCCCAAAACCGAACTGGACTGAAAACCAAAATAAAGTTAAGTTTTGGACTGGGTGGACCGATGATCGGGCCGGGGACCAACATAAAGTTCAGGTTTCCTTTTTGTATGGGCAGTACCTTCGTTAATTGTCAGATCAGGCTGAATAGCAAACCCCATTTCAGCACTCTGCCCCTCTGAGTTATCCCCCTTCTCACCTCTCACTTCTCGGCTTATAGTTGTCCTCCATTATAGCCTCCTCCACTAACTCTGCTAATATCAAAAATCCCAAAAATATACTGCTTATAGGGTACAATCTACAAAATAATGACCAAAAATCTCTTCTAAATGGATTGTGGAAGGCCACTTTCAACTAGAATGCTTCACCAATACCAATAGCTCAGCTGACAACTTGTGATATCTAGATTCTGTGAAAAAGGGTCTAGAATAAAGGATATTATTTGATTCATTTAATTGAATTCATGAATTAGATGAAATGCGTAACTGCCTATAAGATACATTCACAAATTACATCATCCTCTTGCCAATGCCTAGATAAAATCCTCATTATCACAACAACAATCTGGTAACCACCTTTACTTGAATACTTCACTAAGTCAAACACACCACAAGTAGGGAGCCATAGTTAAGATTTCTACAAGTAATTAGCATCCTCTTTTGTTGAATAGTAGCCCATATTTCAATTTTGGTAAAACCTTTGAGCATTTCAAATTGGGCCTTGGAGACTCCGTTCAAGTCAGTCTGATAATTTATTATCCGGCACAAATAATTTTCCAAAAAAGATTACTTCTGTTGTAGTGGTGAGAGACTTGGAGAAGACTTGGAGAAGAATGTCAGGGCCACCTACCAATGGCTACTAAGAGCGTCAAAGAAATTAACTATGTGAGAGATTTGCAAAAGACCTTTAAAAAACTTCAGCATTATCGAAAGAAGTTATAACAGCCGAGAATTTTCAATTTTAGGGGAACTTTTAGATTAATAGTTTCAATGACTATGTTTACTAATTGGCCATCTTAGACTATTTGTATTTGCGTGATAATTGAGCATAATGATTTATGTGAAGTAATTTTATAAACTTTCCTTATTTATTACACGATTACATGAACTAAGTGGGTTCGCTAAAAGTTACGTCGAGGCGTAATTACGTAAAGATTGGAAAGTTAAATTAGGATATTTACAGTGAAGATCAATTGGGATTAGACTATTTAGACCCAAACCTATTTTAGTTTAATGGGTAGCGAAAACAACAAAAAAAGGAAAATAAAAATGGGAGGTTTCAAAGACTTGGCTGTTAGCCCGAAAAAGAGCAGAAGTAGCGAGACATCTTCTTTCTCACGACCCCTTGAGCTCGAGAGAGAGAGAGAGAGAGAGAGAGAGAGAGAGAAAGAGAGAGAGAGAGAGAGCAAGAGGAGAGATAGTAGGGGACATCGATGATGAGGTTTGATGTCGGACCCCAATTCGTGGCATCACCATTGCTCGGTCTTGGGCTTAGTGTCGCATAAGAAGGGTCTGCAAAGCTATGGTTTTGAAACTTATACACCATCATCTCGAGCTAAGAGAGGAAGATAGATCGAGCGGGCAGAGAGGAGCGGCGGTGGCACGCCGGCAATAGGGTACCGGTCACACAAGGCGGGGGCCTTACTCTGCGCTAGCCCCGAGCGAGAGAGGGGGGGAGAGAGGGAGTCAGGTACAAGGTGGTGCACGGTGATAGCTTCTAGCGGCTGCCGGTGGCAGATTAGCGATAGAGTGGCACCTAGGAAAGAGGTAGGGCACCACAACAAAGGGGAGGAATAAGGATAGCATTGAAATAGCCCCAAACAACCCTAAATTGGGTCCTAAAGCATGGAATCAAGGTAGGTGATCCTTGATTCCATAACCTTTTAATAAATTGCAAAGTTTTATTCATTCATTTGTTACTTGATTTGGCTGTGAAGATGAATTCTAAATAAATTGAGAATTATAGGTAGTAGGTGGATTATTTGAGGTCAATTGAAATGATTTGGGATTGGGATTGAAATGATTTCAGGGATTGTTATGGACGGTGTGGTGAGGAGGGAGTTTGGGTTGTGTGAAAAATCTGTGAAATTACAAAGTGTAATTCCATATAGTGATATCGCGTGTTACTTGTTGTTCCTCATACTCTAGTTGTAGCATGCTGTTAAATCAAGTTGTGGTTTTGTTAGCCTATGACTCATGTATCTACTATGTGTGTATGTCATGACTAGGTCATTTGTTTGTTACAATGACTAAAGCCACATCCATATTACTTAAATAAGTAACTTAAGTGTTTCATAATTGCTTAATTGTTTTCAGAAGTTGTTTAAATGGGCTATCTAGTTAGAAACAACATGAATTATGAATGAATATGTTTGCATTGTGCTTGAACGCGTGCGCTGATAAGTATGTATGTGAACTACTGTGATATGGCAAGCTTCCTAAATCTTATGGTTAATGATGACTATTGGACCATTAGTTTGATAAGAATCCTTTTAAGCAAATTTAGTTACACGTAGGTTGCAAACTAGTGATTTCTAGAATGAGTTTTAATATTCCTTGGAAGGTGAATGCTTACTTGGTCATTAACTAGTTTACAAGCATATTTTATCGAAATGAGTGGTTATATACTTATCATAAGTTAATTTCAGTTTAGTAAGGCATTGTGGCCTTCTTAAAAATAGAAATGGCATTGTTATGATACAATGGGAACTTTTATAGAAAACGTGTTGAAAATGAGATGCATTTAGAATGTTTTAGGCCCAGAGGATAGTGCTAGTGAAATCCTTAGAAGTAGACCTAGAAGTGGGAATCCTAAAGGACCCTGACGAGGGTGAGACGTAAGTTTAGGGAGTAGACTTGGTAAGCGGGAACCGTAATTTTTGTGGAGCAGACCCAGAAGTGGGAACCCTAAAGGACCCTAACGAGAGTAAAGCGCAAGTTTAGGTAGCAAACTCAAAATATGGGAACCCTAATTCCTAGGGATTAGAACGAAAAGTTGGAACCCTAGAAGACCGTGAGGAGGGTAAATGTGCACTGAATATGAAAGACCGTGACCATTACTATTAAATGTGAGTGACGATCTCACATAAACGAGCACAAATATGAGAATCCCATGGGCCATGAAATGATTTCATACTTGTTACATGATGCAAACTTCTCATTCAAGGACTATACTACTGTAAAGATTTGGAAAAGTGCATGTACTATTGAAAAGAGATTTCTTGAATTCCAAGTGAGTTTCCAGTGAATAACGACTATTTTATAAATACTTTGGTTTAAGTGATGCTCCTTGCTTTTTATGCGTTAATCCCATTTTCTTACTAAAAGAACCCGATTGGAAATTCTAGTTGAACTTCTTGATGATAAACGCTTATGTGTGAATTAATGCTCTATTGTTCTCAATCCTTGAATTTCTTCATGAAACAATTTGTAATTGAGTCTAGTATGCCTACCATGTGATGTCAAGCTAGTGTAACAAGTGATTATCACCACTGAGATACAAGAGTCACAGTTAGGCAAGTTGAGATCTCTTATACGTGGAATAGAAGAAGGGCGGGTATGCTAATTGAATCTTGGAGGTTATTGAAGTAATAACGAATATAGGAGCCCTTATATAATTATTATGTGATATTAAATATCAAAACGTATGTGATTACTACTTAAAAGTATTATGTGCAAATGTTTTGTTTTCTTGGAGTTGTGATAAGTGCTCAATGTATACATCATTTTTGCATCATTTTACCACATTTTTAGGAGAATTATGTGCTTTAAGCTATTAGTTATACTCCTATTCTTGATTGATGATTGCGTATAGTTGTTTGATATGTTTTGAAGGATTTTAGGCCTTTCTACCTAGCATTTGACTCTCGTTGGATGTATTTTGACCTCCCTTATAGACAGCTATGTGATGCTACGCCCATGAAGCAAGACAAGAGCAGAAAATCGGTTCCAGCTAAGAGCACAGTCAGACCGTGGTGCCTACCATAGACCGTGGTGACCTGTGACATTGCTTCCTCTTCGTTTTTCTTTAGTTGCGTGGCTGAAAAGATCTAAGCTTCTCTATGAAAGTCTTATCGTTCAGCAGCAAAGAGGAGAGGGAGCATAGCATAGTTCATTTTCTTTCTCTAAATTTTGCTCTTTTTGGTTAGGGTTTTTAGTTTGATTATTGTTCTAGTGAGAAATCTTGAGTGTGTTTGGCTTGTAGGTGGTTTAAAGCCCTTGGTCAGAGGCTGTCTCTATCAAGCCCTTTCTCTCAGATTTCGCAGAATTTTTGGTTAGTTATTTGATTTTCAATCTTGTGTGGGTAGTTTATTTGGTCTAGGGATTTGTTAGATTATGAAAGTGTAGTTGGATCATGTTTTAATCAATAGAATTGTTCTTGCTCCATGATTAGTTTGATTTCGTTCTATCAAGTGATTATCATGTTGTGAGTGGATTTTTGGCCAAAGTTTGCTGGAACACTTGAAGCAATGGAGTGAAAAACAGAAAGGTGACATTTGATCATTAGGTTGCTTGATAAAACCTAACATTGCGTCGACTCGAAAGAGAGATTCGCATGTTGGGAGAACTAGAGTGTAATCGAAAATATTCAACTTGGATTAAATTCGATGCAATCACCATTCTTAACTACATGAATTCCTAGGCATTTTTCCTTAATCGATTTAGAATTACAATTTTGAAGTTATTAAATCAGAACCTCTTGATTTAGAATTTGCTTAGCGTATTCTCATAGATAAAGCTCGATAGATTACTTTAGTACATGAGAACGATCTTTTTATCTATACTACGACTACCTGTGCGCTTGCTGCAGTGGTCAATTTTTTGGCACTGTTGCTAGGGATCAATCTATTTGTTATTGAGTTAGTCTTACAAAAGTGACTAAGTATTTTATTATCTTTTGTTTTTTTATTATTTTTTTCTTATTTGATTACACTGTTAGTGTTGGTGATAGTGCTTGCAGGAACCTTCCCCATTTGTACAAAGTCCATTCCTATGTGAACCCGGTCCTAAGATTTGGAGGACTTTCTGCTTAAGAAGGAAGAGGCAAAAGATTCAAGAACAAAGATGCGAGGCAAGAAGGAATCTAACAAACACGGTGGGATGAGGAGGTGACTAAAGAAGAACGCTTTGGGATTTCGTTACCCTTGGAGTCCAAGGGATCGCCTCAAACATTACTCACTCTAATGTTAATGCCAACAATTTTGAGCTCAAACCCACACTCATTTCCATGGTGCAACAATCCTAGTTTGGAGGAACTCCTTTGGAAGGCCCGAATCTACACCTCTCGGTCTTTTCAGAGGTGTGCGACACGTTGAAGCTCAATGGAGTCTCCACCGATGCCATTCGACTGCAATTATTTCCCTTGTCATTAAGGGATAAAGCCAGAGCTTGGTTACACTCTTTTGCCATCGGGATGTATTACTACTTGGGATGAGTTAACAAGAGTTTTCCTCACTAAGTTTTTCCCTCCAAGCAAAATGGTAAGTTTGAGGAATCAAGTCACCAACTTCACTCAAAAAGATGAAGATATGCTCTATGAAGCTTCAGAGTGGTTTAAAGATTTACTACATTTATGTCCCTATCATGGTCTTCAATGTTGGATGATTATCCAAGATTTTTATAATGGTGTGACCCAACCTATCCAGTCTACTATTAGCGTGGCGGCGGGAGAAACCTTGATGAACCAAATCGAAGATAAGGTCTATAACCTAATTAAGGAGACGACACTTAACAATATCCAATGGTCCACTGAACGAGGCTAACCCAAATAGGTTAGAGGTAAGCTTGAAGTTGATGTGCTTACTCTGCTTTCTGCTAAAGTAGATGCTATAATTCAAAGATTATACGAAATGAATGTTAATGCTATGAATTCTAGTACACCTTCCCCTTTTGAAATTTGTGGTTCTATTGAGCATGTGACTTTAAATTGTCAAGTTAGGAGTCCTTTTTCCCAAGACCCTGGTGAAGTTAACTATGTTCAAAATTTCAACCCGATAATGACTAATGAGCCTTGCTCTAGTACCTTTAATCCGGGTTGGAAGAATCAACTGAATTTCTCACATAGGTCTAATCTAAACCCTTTAAATATGTCCCTAATGAATGCTGGACCACTACCCAGTTTTCAAGGACCTCCTTTCCCTTCTTAAGTACCCCTAAAATCCAATTTAGAAGCATTGATGGAAAGTATGCTTATGGCGGAACAAAAAAAGGATGAGTATATTAAGCAATTAGCTTCAAGGGTTGATGTGCTTATAACTCATAACCAGATGTTGGAAGCGCACATTGCCCGAAAAGCTAGCGTTTCATCTATGGCCCTAGATAGACTTCCTAGCAAGCCTGAACCTAACCCTCATGAGCATTGCAATTGTGTCAACTTGAAGGAAGAAGTAGAGGAGTTCACTGACTCAGAGGATATACCAATGGAAGAGAGTAGAGAAATAACCATGGCTAGAAGTAAGGAGAGAAATAATGTTGGGAAGACTGCCACATTCATAGAGAATAACACTGTAGAGATGCCCAACATTTTTCGACCTAAACTTCCCAACCCAGGTAGCTTCTTTACCTCCTGTATTGTGGGAAAGGTAAACATTGAGAGAGTTTTATGCCATCTAGGTGCAAGCATCAGTTTAATGCCATATTCTTTGTTTCATAAGCTTCACCTAGGACCATTATAAGCTGCACCATTTTCACTACAGTTAGCAGATGGTTTTGAAATGCAACCCATTGGCAAATTAGAAGACGTGCCAGTCAATATAAGAGATATTTGGGTATTGGAAGGCTTTATCATAGTTGATATGCCCAAGATCGATGATGCTCAAATTATCCTGGGTTAGACCATTTAAGCTATAGCTGGTTGCCATATAGATGTAAGAAAGGGGTGGATTACATTTGAACTGTAAGGGCGTTATGCTATAGTTTTCCATATGAAAGAGAAAGTGGTTTCTCCTAATTCTTCGTTGTTAGATGAATCTTCCCCTTGCCTTGTGATTAACATAGTGGATGTTTAAAATTATGAAGGTCGTCCTGACTTGGATTAGATTTCTACTGAGGACCCCAACCAAAGGTATGTTAAGGTGGAGTTTGCTGCTCCTATGCCGCCTAGCATGCCCAAGGTTGAGGCCGCTGCTTCTAACAAATCCTCTACGAGTGATTACTGCAGGTTTGCTCAAGCTTTTCTCTCTTTGCCCCTTATGGAAGGATTTGATATAGATTTTGATTTGGGGGTTGAACAAATTGATAGTAGCCCATCTGATGGGCGACGTTTGCGGTATGTCTTGCACGTTGATGGTGGATTATGGTATAAATTAATGAAGATGAAGGACCTTCAACTAAAGCTTTTGAGATGATACCTTCAGTTGAATACATTTGATTTTGTGGTCCATAATAAGGCCAATGTCCATACACTCACGGATCCGGACTGAGCAAAGAAGAAGGCTCAAGCTCTTGACCTTAAAAGAGCGCTTCTTGGGAGGTAACCCAGGCTTTTTTTTTCCCTCTTTCTTTTCTTAGCTTTGATTTTTGCTCTTGAAAAAAAAAAGAAAAAATAAAAAAAATAAAAATGCTTAGCACCACGGCCAAGACACTTGGCACCGCGGCCGTGGGCTGGCAAACCAAGAAAACCGAAAAAACATGGCGTCAGCAGACACCACGGTTGGACCATGGTGAACACCACGGTCCGTGGTGACATGCTATGACCCCCAGTCAAGGGTTTTGACTGCGGTGACCCTTCAATTTTCCAAAATCATCTTCTTCTTCCAAGTTGCATCACTCTCTACCTCCATTTCTCCCTTTAAACATCCATAGCTAACACCTTGAATCCCACCTCATTTCTTCTCATTTTTCACCCATTTTCACTCAAAGTTCATCTTTTTACTTAAAATTTCTCTTTCTTGCATAAATTTCATCTCTTTTTTCTTCTTTTTCTTCAACGCTATCTCATCTTCACTCATCCACCATAACTATCTTTTTCTCTCTAATTCTTCTTCTTTTACTTATAATCTTCATTTTTTTTCCCTCAAATTTTGTTATTTAGGTTTTAGTTTTAGTTTTTGGTTCATTTTCCAACAACGGCACCAACTAAAAGATAAAGGAGCATAAAGGAGGTTGGATCCTCAAGTCAAGTACCAACTCGACCGCAAAGGACATCCCGAACCTCCACTAATGCGCATGCTCAAGGTAACATTCCTCACCGCCTCGATTTAACGAATCCTGATCGTGTAGCTAGATAGAAGTGTTTGAATGAACATATGGTTGTGGCAACTTGATATTATGATGAGGATTTGTTAGCTCGATTAGGAATGTTAGAAGATATTGAGTGGTTGTTTACACGAGGTGAGATGGGATACTTTACAGAAATAAAGAGCACATACATACCAGGGCCTGACCCTGGAGTTCTTGAGTACACTCCATGTCCAGATCGCTAGAGGGCCTTAATTTTAAGGCCGGTACATATTGTTTTATTTTGCCAGGACAATTACACGAATTGAACTCAGGTACCTTTAATGGTATATTCGATTTTCTACCTAGTATGGATTCCCTTGCAAATTCAACCCGACTGTATTTTGGGACGAGCTTTTAAGGAGTATTAGGTATAGGACTACTTTATCAAAGTGCACCCATATTAGGAACCCTTGTATTAGAGTAGCTCAGCGTATCTTGGCTTGTTATTTCTTTGCTCGGGATTAATAGTCTAAATGTCCTGAGATTGCCTGAGTTGTACTTCTTGTCCTGTATGCTCGATGATGTCCATCTTTACCCCAGTTCGTTTTTGATTAGGCAATTATATAATGTTGCTATTAGCGCTGAGGGTAGGATAGTCATAGGTGTTATTATGAGTACTATTGCTAGATTTTTCAGTGTTGAGCCCAACCCTAAGGATAGAGTTTTTGGGTCCGAGCGGCTTGATCGTGCTGCATTGGAAATTATGAACTTTCGTAAAGTTAACATTGGGCGTTTGTGTTGGATTTACCTTGGGGATCGGCTTTTGCCGGTTCCCAATGTCGATCGAAACACCTTACTTTACCGGGCTAATCTTTACTGGGTACCTGGTGATGCCGAGGTTGTTTAACCCACACTCTATCATCCTGCCCCTTACTCTAGTCAAGTCGGGAATAGTTCTTCCTCTTAACCACTCCCTACTGACTATTCCGACCTCCAAGACACCCTTAGGTCCATCCAAGAGGAGCAAGTGTCCCCCCAAGCTTTTGTTGGTTCTGAGAACGCTGCTCTTCGGGACTTTGTCCAAGAGTGACACGATGAGCTTCGTAAGATGCATTTGACCTGGACTCAATATTTCTGAGTGCTTTGTGCCACTCCCCTTCCATTTTTCTATTATGTGCCCACATTAAGAGCAATGTGTGATTCAACCATGGGAGAGTTAGTCGTTATATTTGGTGTCTGAAGTCTTATTTGGTTTGGTGTGCTTGTGTTTTGTATATGTTATTTGTGATAGTTCATGGAGTTTTTTTTTTTAGTTTTTAGTTTTGTTTAGTAGTATTTTAGGAGTGCATTCAGTCTTCTTTTCATTCTAGGTTGTATTTTAGTTTTTCTTTTATTATGAGTTTCCAGTATTTTAGGAGTTTGTGAAAACAAGCTCTATGTTTTGACCACCTGTCGAGTGCGAGTTAATTACCCTATGAATCTTTACATGAATTTTGGTATACGTTTATAAACAAGCTACTTATGACCTTGGTAGATGTCCTGTGAGGCTTTGAGCTTTTAGAGCCTATTTATTTAGTCTCAAGTTTCTTTCATGTGTGACTCTTCCATGACATCATTTCTCTAGAACTTGGTTTGATTCTCGTTCGAGATCACATTTTGCATATGCATTTAGGCAATACGATTGAGGCATTTTTCTTTGATTTATTAAACCCAAGGGCAAAATAGCCACCTTTGTTGCATATTATATCCTTTGCTAGCCCCTTTGAGCTAATATCTATTTTTTGTGATTTGAACCTCCTATTATAGCCTATGGCGAAATGATTATCTTATCCTTAAGCCAAGTCTAGAGGAGTGCTTCATTCTTTTGCATCCAGTTTGATTTGGGAGCTAGAAAGGAGAGTTGAGATCTTTTAGGGGATTTTGGTTGTTTGGTAAAGGGATGTGTAACCTTGAACGATTAAAAGGAAACCCCTTGCCTTGTTATACAAAGTTTAGAGAAGAGTTGGAATTGAAAGTTCATTATGGATTTCACATGGCTAACATTTTTGGGAAAAAAATAAACAAAGCAAAAAAAAAATTAAAACAAAAAAAATAAAAAATAAAAAGAGAGAAAAGAAAAGTGAATAAGAAAGAGAGTGTTAGCCTTGTTGGAATTGTAAATTTTTATGATTTTTCAACTCTTTGTCTCTTGAATTGACGATGTATTTTGTTGATAAAATGTATTGGTCTAAGAACGATGTTGTATGATGCATTGGAACTGTTTAGCTCTTAGTCTATGGCTTCTGGCTCCACATCTCCAGAACATTTGTTCCCCTCTTACCTTTACCATGGCCCTATTGCAACCCTATAAAAGTCCTCATGATTTTATTGTGCGTTTATAAATTAGTGATGGCGAATTTGAGAGTCTTGTCAAGCTTATGATAGATTTGAGTCTAAAGAAGGGAACCTTCATAATTTTTGAAACACATAATTATTGAGTGCCATATAACTATGGTGAGGTTCTACCGACCGAGCTAGGTTCATTTGTTTCATATGTTGAGTGACTGTATTTGATGATTGGCGGAGATTGATTCAAATTTGGCATTGTGGTCTATCAAGTGGTTCCAAAATTTCATTCCCTAATCTGTTTGCTAATGATTTTTACATCTTTTTGGGCTACCTTTGGGTTACCTTTTCCATTAGAATGTTACCTATATTTATCCTGAGGAGGTTGTGCATAATTTTAGCTTCAGCATTGCTTGAGGACAAGCAACAGTTTAGGCATGAGGGAGTTTGATAAGTTCTTAGCGCATACATCATTTTAGGGCCATTTTACCACATTTTTAGGAGAATTATGCGCTCTAAGATATTTTTTGTATTCCTATTTGCCATTTATACTTGGGTATAGTTGTTTGATATGTTTTGCAGAATTTTAGACATTTTAACGCAGCATTTGACCCTTATTAGATGTATTTTGACCTCCTCCATGGACATCCATGTAATGCTATGCCCATGGAGCAAGACAAGAGCAGAAAATCGATTCCAGCCAAGACCACAGTTAGATCATGGTGCTTGCCATGGACTGTGGTGAGCTATGAAACTGTTGCCTCATTTTCCTTCGGCTGTGTAGTTGTAAACGTCTGAGCGTCTCTATAAAAGACTCATCGTTTAGCAGCAAAGAGGAGAGGAAGCATAAATTTTGCTCCTTTTGGTTAGGATTTTTAGTTTGATTATTGTTCTAGTAAGAAATCTTGAGTGTGTTTGGTTTTAAGGCAGTTTAAAGCCCTTAGTTGAAGGCTATCTCTATCAAGTTTGATTATTATTCTAGTAAGAAATCTTGAGTGTCCCTATCAATTATTGTTGGTTAGTTGTTTAATCTTTAATCATGTGTGAGTAGTTTATTTCGTCTATGGATTTGCTAGTTTATAAAAGTATAGTAGGATCATGTTTTAATCAATAGAATTATGCCTATTCCATGATTGGTTTGATTTCATTCTATCAAGTGATTATTATATTGTAAGTGGATTTTTGGCCAAAGGTTGCTTGCACATTTGAAACAATTAAGTGAAAAATTGAAAGGTGACATTTGATTATTAGACTGCTTGATAAAACCTAACATAGCGTCCCTCAAAAGAGGGATTTACACGTTGGTAGGACTAGAGTGTAATAAAAAATATTCAACTTGGATTAAGATAAATTAGTTTTAAAAAATGACTTTTGGTTAGTTTCGGAAAATTTGGTTCATTTTGAAAGAATAGACTAAATTTTTTTGGATAGATGGCAATTTCTCGAAATTAACCGATTAGAGGAAAGCCCATGTTTATCATTTTGATCCAATTACCTTTGTTAACTACGTGAATTCCTAGGCATTTTTCCTTAATTGATTTAGAATTAGCAAATTTGAAGTTATAGAATTCAAACATTTTGAATTAGAATTTGCTTAGCATATTCTAATAGACAAAGCCCGATAGATTACTTGGGTCCCTGAGGACGATCTTTTTATCTATACAATGACTACCCATGCACTTGCCGCATTGTTAGGTTGTGAATCATTCACTGGGCGTGCGGTAGCATGCCCCCTCTCTATTCCCCTTTTTCCCATGTTCTTGAAATGACATGTGGAAGTCGATTCACGTAAGCCGAGATGGAATCTCCCTTTTTACCTTGGAAAAAGAGATTATATGGTTTTGTATGTGGTTTTATGAGTTTAATGACGTACTGTGATATATTTTTAAGTTCTTGAATATATGTAAGTTAATCGCTATAATTCATGCAATGCATAATGAATAGCAGTCGCTCTAAATGGCCACGCAGGCCAGCCATCTGAATGGTTAGTCGTTTTGTGCAGTTGAAGTTAGTTATTATGGGATGCAAACCCCAGTGCTCTGGAAGTTAGTTATTAGTCATTTTGTGCAGTTGAATTTAACTTATGTAATGTGTTGTACAGTACGATCTTTGAGTCATTATTTAAACTCCATGAGTTTTATTATCTCATGTTATAGTTTGAATAATTGTATACATATGCATTTACTGCATAATGCAGTGGCTTTAGGAGTTTACTTTCATATTTATTTGCCGGTGTGCATTCCATGCTTGGCCATATAGCGTGCTAGTGTAATATGATGCATGACTTTAAAGGCCATGAATGGGTATGTGTAAGATAATCATTGATATGGTTCGGCTAAGTGCCCTGGTATAACATAACTGAGTTACCCTGTATTATGTTTTGTGTGGAAAGTTTTACGTAATACATGTTAGTTTTCAAGGGGAACTTAGACTGGTGCTATGCTAGCTATTATGTTTGTTGTGATAGCTATCTTGCTAAACCTTGGTTAGCCTTCCCTCCGTTCTAGTCGTCTTGTAACTAGGCACCATTCTGTAGATTGCCACTACTATTCTTTGAACCTAGCGTTAACGCTTACATGGCTATGAATATATTATGCTACCTGTATGTTCTTGATTTAATGATAGTTGGTTCCATATAATGACCTAGAGTAGGTCTTTCCACTATCAAAGCCATCACGATTACCTTATCTGCTTCTCTTTTTAACTATGTATTCGGGCCGAAAATATCTGGCTTTGATAAATGTAATTGTCGAGTTGTTTACGTAGGAGCTCGAAATAACTACTTAGTAGGCTTCCCTCCTTATGAAAACTACAAGTCTCCTAATGACAATGGCCATGTGAAACCACCTTATCTTGGTAGTTAAACTCTTACGAAATGGTAGTTAACTTATATTAAGGCATTGTTGGGCAGGTGAATTGTGTACTAAACCTAATCCAATCAAGAAATCAAATTATTTTCCTCTCTTAAGCGGCTTGTACTCAGGCCTATCCTAAACTTTTATTACACATCGGCCCACATTCTTGTTATATAGCTTCTCCAAGTTTTTCCCTTACGTGATAATTGGTAGTTGCACATGTTATCCTCTTCCAAGTTGCTTGCTATATACATGTTAGACTGATTCATGTTGCTTATGATTCTTAGGCGTGAGGACATCGAGTTGTTGATTTCATGTGATGTCATTGTGCTAGGATGATGCTATGTGATGCCCTTATTATATGGGAGTCTCCAGGTTAACCTTCATGATTCTAAAAGTGATTTGAGTTCATGTTTTAGAATAAAAGTACCTCTATATGACCTTGATTTGCAATAGCCTACTTGTCATACCTTTAGATGCCAACTCATAGAGGTGTATAAACATAGAGTTATTGGTCACAATGCGAATCGTGTGTAGATAATTGAACGCATGTGATCCTTTTAAAATAATTTAATATAGTTTTCCATACAAATTCATTTTCCCTTCTTCTGTGCAATTTGTCCTCGGTGCCTTAGTAGTGTGAAGAGGCATTTGAAGAGGATCGGCGAGGAGGAGGCTGGATATCATAAGGCTTTTGTTTTACCAATTTGAAGAGCTATGTTTAGCTGTAATGCACGATCTTAGATTCTATTACGAGTTTAGATGGTTTGTGCCATGTCTATGCGAATCCTTGGTTTACTACCCCAGACTTCAGAATTTCGAGGATGAATTCTTTTAAGGGGTGAGAGTGTGACAGCTGCGAAATTTTTAATCTTCGTGTACATAGCTATCTAGGTTAATACTTTCAATGATTATGTTTTGTTAGTTGCCCATCTTAGACTTTATTTGTGTGCCAATTAAGCATAATGGTTTATGTGAAGTAATTTTATAAAATTTCCTTATTTATTATGCAATTGCATGAACTTAGTGGGTTCATTAAAAGTTAGGTCAGGGCATAATTATGTTGAAATTAGCAAGTTGAATTAGAAAATTTGTGGGCGAGATTAATTGGGATTATACTCCTTAGACCAAAACTCACTTTCGTTTAATGGGCAGCGAAAACAACAACCAAAAAAAAAGGAAAACAAAAAAGGGGTGTTTGAGGACTTAGATGTTGTCCCAAAAAGGAACAGATGCAGCAATGCTTCTGCTTCCTCACAGCCCCTCGAGCCCGATAGAGAGAGTGAGAAAGCGAGAGGAGAGATAGCAGCAGAGATCGACGACGTGGTTCGACGCCTACAGCCAGTTCCTGGCATCACCACTAGCCAGTATCAGGCCTGGTGACACACAAGAAGGGTCTACCAATGTAGGGTTTTGAAAGCTGTAAACTATACCTTAAGCCAGGAGAGAAAAAGAGAATTCGAGTCAACAGAGAGGCGCGGTGAAGGCACACAGGCAATGGGATGCCGATCACACAGGGTAGGGGCCTTACTCTGACGTGGCCCCGAGAGAGAGAGAGAGAGAGAGAGAGAGAGAGAGAGAGAGAGCGAGAGAGAGAGGGAGTGAGATACATGGTGGTACGTGGCGACAACCAGAAGGGGGGACTTGAACCTAACCTTAAAATCGCTGCAACCAAGCCTAAATCGGGTGATGTAGCTTAGAATCGATTTGGGTCATTCTCGATTCCCTGTCCTATTAATAATTTACAAAGTTTTATTCATTCATTTATTAGCTGAATCGGTTATGAAGATGAATTCCAAATGAATTGAGAATTATAGGTAGTAGGTGGATTATTTAAGGTCCATTGAAATGATTTAGGATTGAAATTAAAATGATTTCGAGGATTGTTGTGGACGGTGCTGTGAGGCAGGAGTTTGGGATGTGATTTCTAAATGGAAATGGCACTGTTGCGATACAATTGGAACTTCTATGCAAAACATGTTGAAAATGAGATGCATCTAAAATGTTTTAGCCTAAGAGGATAGTGATAGTGAATTCTTAGGAAGCAGATCCAGAAGTGGGAACCCTAAATAACCCTAACGAGGATGAGACATAAGTTTGGGGAGTAGATTCGGTAAGTAGGAACCCTAATTCCTAAAGAGTAGACCTAGAAGTAGGAACCCTAGAGGACCCTGACGAGGGTAAAGCATAAGTTTAGGGGGCAGACCTGGTATGCAGCAACCCTTATTACAAAGGAGTTGACCTAGAAGTGGGAACCCTATAAGACCCAGATGAGGGTAAATGTCCATTGAATATGAAAGGCCCCGGGCATTACCATGAAATATGAGTAACGACCTCACTTGAACGAGCACAAATATGAGAATCCCATCCCCCATGAAATGATTTCGTACTTGCTATGTGGTGAAAACTCCTCATTCGAGGACTGTGCTACTGTAAAGATTTGAAAAAATGCAGGTACTATTGAAAAGAGTTGAATTCCAAATGAGTTTCAAGTGCATAATGCCTGTTTTGTAAATGCTTACTTTGGTTTAAGTGATGGTCCTTGCCTTTTATGCGTTAATCCCATTTTCTTACTAACAGAACCCACAGTGTAATTTAATTGAACTCGTGGTTGGTAAATGCTTATGTATGAATTGAACGCTCTACTATTCTCAATCCCTGAGTTTCAGCATGAGTGACTTTGTAATTGAGTCTAGCATGCCTACCATGTGATGTCAAGCTAGTGCAATAAATGGTTGTCACTCCTGAGATTTAAGTGCATAGTGAGGCAAGTTGAGATCACTTATGCGTGTAATAAAAAAAGGATAGGGATACCTATTGAATCTTGGAGGTTATTGAAGTAATGACGAATATAGAAGACCTTATATGATTGTTATGTTATATTAAATATCAAAATGTGTGTGACTGCCACTTAAAAGTATTATATACAACTGTTTTGTTTTCTTGGGATTGGGAGTCATTCAAAAACTGAGCGTGTGGTGGCTCATCTCCTCTCTATTCCCCTTTCCCTAGGTTCTTGAAATGATACGTAGAAGTCAGTTCACATAAGTTGAGATGGAGTCTCCCTTTTTCATGTGGAAAAAGAGATTATATATTTTTATATGTGGGGAGTTTAGTGACGTATTGTGATGTATTTTTAACTTCTTAAATATATGTAAGTTAATTGCTATAATTCATATAATGCATTTTGAATAGCAGTCGCTTCGACTGACTACGCAGGCCAACCATTTGGGTAGTCTGTCATTTTGTGCAGTTGAAGTTAGTTATTATAGGATATAAGCCCCAGTGCTCCAGAAGTGTAATCTGTTGAGTTGTATCCTTATATTTCTTTCCTTCATTGAGCTATATACTTGGCATACTCCGGGCGTGTAGCCTATAGAGTTATGATCCCTAGCATGTAGTTGTTGAGCTTATGGACATGTCTTTTATGCTTTTATTTATTGCAGGGACCTAACATAAGCCTTTAAGCCTGAGTTATAGTCAATTTTTAGGTGGAACTCTGTCCATTTCGTTCTAGAATTTAAGAAATCGCTTACATCACTAGTGTTAAGGGGTAAGGTGTTATAGATAGTAAAGAGCAAGGTCCTGCAACCATAGGCCGTGACCTGAGTCTTGCATTTCATATAGCCATCTAGGGATGTCTTTGTGATGATGTGACATATGCCGTGCTTTTGTGCATAAATGTGTTTTTGGTAGGAACTTTAGTGTGTTCGATAAATTATGTGTGTCTTGAGTAAGCTAATTGATTAAAAAGGTGAGCTATTTAGTAGAGTATGGACTAAATGACTTGTATTTTCATGAGTTAGTTAAGTCTTAGCTCAATCTATAATTATTTTACGTATGCACCCTTGATGATTTAATCGAAAGTTTAAAGTGTGCTTGGTTTGAACTCAACAATTGGAAATATCATAACTTGAAGTCATTCTTTGCCCCTAAAATATGATTTACTCCTTGGGCCCCATAATGGAGTGAGCATATGTACTCAAAGGTTGGTAGACCAAGAGCTAGAAGCAGTTAAACCATTTTTCTTTGAAAACCTGTGGACTTTGGAAGTTAAAGTCTTTCCAATTAGGGAGTTAGGGTTTTACTTTCATGTTAAAATACCTTTCTAATTATTTGGTTAGTTCTTGCTATTTCATCTTAAGGCTTGCATTCGCCTTACAATAATGCTTGAGTCTAGCTTTATGAGCATAACTTTCTATGTGTAATCAAATGCTTATGAGTGCCCACATACCGACATGTATGTGTTGTTGCATCTGTCAATGATGATCTACGAACAAGTGATTAGAGATTGCTTTTTGTGACTAAGAATCTTACTCAGTGATACCTCCCTAATGTGAATTTTGAGTTGTTTAAAGAAATTAAATGAAACTTTTATATGAATGGATAGAAACTTAGGCAATAGTAGTGCATTCCTCTTGACCATTGCATGAAAATTGTGCTCATTGTCTAGCACTATGGTTGTTGTTACCTGTACGATGTTCCTGTTACCCTATGTGATTAATGTTGTTTATATGATATAGTTTCTGGCTTATATCATACAATTGCCATTGGCACTGAGTTGTCCATGCATTATACTATCTGCTATATAGAATGTTATTCTATTGTGAGATTGGTAGCGTCTTTGCTATATCAAACCCCAATATGTTTAGAAGGGAAACAAAAGGAAGAGTCTGACAGACTTTGGAATTATCACACCTCCTGTATCGCCCCCTTGGGTAGTGAGCCACACCCTTCCGGCACTTTCTTAAGTATTAGCACCAAGCGCTGAAGCCTGAATTCTCTATAGGGCGTTGAACCTTCCCCTCTTACGACGAGATCCTAAGACTCCTACAATCACCTACGATATAAAGTGTCACAAGGCCTTGACGTATATCCAAAATGCCATTAATGCCGCTATTATTACCCCTAAACCCTTATTAGCCGATCGATGGCTAGCTTCTAATACCTTTAAACAAGCCTTAAAGCATACCTTTGACCCTAGGTTGCAGATGAGCGTTGCAACCTTGTATACATGCCTAGATGTCTTCTTATGTGACACTACTTTGAATCTGTGTGTTTTAAAGCATGACCCTGGCATTACATGTAAAGTAAAAGCTATAACAGCTTATATAGTCACTTAGATTCGTTATGATCGGTCATCTAGGTATTTTGTGAATGAATTGTTTAGTAAACGCACTTCTTGGTGTTTGATTGACTTGAGTTTGGTTAACCATGTGTTTGAATTACATAAATGATTTAACTTATGTAATGTGTTGCACAGTATGATCTCCAAGTCATTATTTGGACTCCATCAGTTTTATTATCTCATGTTATAGTTTGAATAATTGTATACATAAGAATTTAATGCATGATGTGGTGGCCTTAGGAGTTTACTTTCATATTTGTTTGCCATTTTTGCATTTCATGCTTGACCATATAACACGCTAGTGCAACCATGATACGTGACTTTAATGACTGTGAATGGTTACGTGTAAGATAATCATTGACGTTGTTCAATTGAGTGCCCTAGCATAACGTGACTGAGTCACCCTACATGATGTTTTCTACGGAAAGTTTTTATGTAACACGTGTTAGTTTTTAGGGGAAGCCCTTAGAGTGGTACTTTGCTAGCCATTATATTTGTTGCCATTGTTGTCTTGCTATGCCTCGGTTATTACGCTTGGCCTTCCGTCCGTTCTTGCTGTCTTGTAGCTCGACATGATACTATTTTGCATGTTACTACTGCTATTCTTTCAACCTAGTGTTCACATTTACATCGCTATAAATATATTATGCTGACTGCATGTTCTCTATTTAAAGATAATTGATTCCATATGATGACTTAGGGTAGCTCTTGCCACTATCAAAACTATCATGATTACCTTCTCTACTTGTCTTTTTAACTATGTATCCCGGCCGAAAATCTCCGGCTTTGATAAATTCAATTGTCAAGTGTTTACGTAGGAGCTTGAAATAACCACGTAGTGAACTTCCCTCCATATGAAAACTACAACTATCCTAGTGACAATGGCCATGCAAAACCATCTTACATTGGTTGTTGACACGATCGCAAAAGCACAGGTGTCGTAGTATAAACTAAAAGATCGTCCTCAGAAGCCAAAGTAGTCTTTCGAGTCAATGACCTATTGAAATTCCTAAGCGATCAATCCTTTCACTGAGTTGGGTTAAATAAACTAATTAACTATTTGAAAATTGAATCTGGGTAAAGCATCTAGGAATTTGATTTACCAAGTAAAGAGTTGGATCATAGAATTAAGCATACACTTTTCATCGACTGAATCATTCAAGGAATTACAATCGAGTTGAATTTAACCCTCTCTTTCGAAATGAACTAAATTGCCCAAACGAATTCAACTAACACTCTCTCAAGTGTCTATGATTTAGTCTAGGTTAAAGATCTATGAATGCTAAGTCTCCTCTTAAGAAGCAATTCTCTCTCGAGTTTCGATAAATCAAGTTCTATTAAGACGATCGAGTAGTGAGTTTCACCTTTCATTACTTCACTCAACTGCCTAAGATAAGCAAGCAAAATTGACCGAATTCCACTCACAACATTCCAATTTTAAGATACACAAGAATCATTCCAAGCATAAAATAAGCACCAGATTTCAAGGATAAGGGATCCTACCATAATACTATGGCTAACAAATCCCTAGATTGGATAAAACTACTCACTCATGTTTCTAATTTAACAAAAACAAGAGAGTTCAAGAACAAATTCAGAGGAAGGATGAAAAATTTTATAACTACGGCAGCCCTTGAATTGTGCAACAATCTTCAAGCCTCCATGAAATAAGCTTCTTCCTTCAAACCTCAAGAACTAAACTAAAACTAAACTAAATTAAAAGAAAGTTGTAATAGAAGTATTGAAAATGTCTATGGTTGCTTAAAAACTCTTCTCTTTCCCACTTTCGAATGCGCCTTTTAAGCAGTAAATAGAGCATCCTCAACTAAACAATGAAGGAAGATGAAGAGATTAGCAATCACAGGTTACCACTGTCCCCGGCAAGCACCATGGTTAGACCATGGTCTTGGCTGAAATCGAATTCTTCTGCTTTTATCTTGCTCCACGGGCATGGCAACTCAAGGGCATCTATGGGGGTCAACATACAATCAAATGAGGGTTAAATACCGGGTCAAATGGTCTAAAATCCTACAAATATCATCAAACAGCCGTAGCCAAGCATAAAACGAGAATGGGAGTAGAAACTATGATCGAAAACACATAATTCTCCCTAAAAACACAGTGCAATGACCAGAAAATGATATAAACATTAAGCACTTGTCTTACTCCCCCCATGCTTGAATAATTGCTTATCCCTAAGCAACACGAAGACCGAAAATTATTCACAACCTACTCAAGATAGACATTTGTAGTATCTCAATGGCAAAGCCGATCCACAGTTAGCCCAAAAGTGCAAAAATCATTTAGCAAAGAGACGAGGAAATGAAGTTTTCGAAATTGGTGAACAGACCACAATGTCAAGCTTGAATCAACCTCCCAAATCATTAAATGCAATCACATTAACATATGAAACAAATGAGCCAGTAATGCCGGCAAAACCTTACAATAGTCATGTGGCACTCATCACACATGTGTTTGAAAATGTAAGAAGGTTCTCTCAATTCTCATTCCATAGGCTCACATCCACCAGAAGCTTGATAAGACTCTCTAATTGAACATCACTAGTATGCAATACAGACAATCACTAGGACTTTATGAGGTTATAATGGGGCCATGGGTAAAGGTAAGAGGAACGAATATTTTGGAAATGTGCAGCTAGAAGCCATACATTAAGAGCTAAACATTTCTAATGCGTTCATACAACATTCTCCTTAGACCAATACAATTCATCTACAAAGTGCATCCCCAAAAGAAGAGAAAGAAGTTAAAAAGTCACAAATACATTTTAGAATCCAAACAAGGCCAACGCTCTTTTTATTCCTTTTTTTTGGCTCTCGTTTTTTTTCTTTTTTGTTTTCTTTTATTCAATAGAGTTAGCCGCGGAAATTCATATCAAACTTTAAATTTCAAATCTTCTCCAATCTTTGTACAATAAGACAAGGGATTTCTTATATATGACACAAGAACACAAATCTGATGGATATGCGGCCTAACTCAACTCACACCCAAAAGGGGGATGTCAGTTAGCTAAGTTCAAAGAGAACTTAAGGTTAAATTAGAATGAGTCCAAATGAATAGCGACAGAATTGAGTGTATCTAAAACTGGTTCTTAGATACAAAAATCACCACTAAGAGCGAGTTTAGTGTTGGATACACAAACACTCAACTCACATTCAGCGAGAATACAAATTTAGCTAAGAATGCAAACTGAATTCTGCCTTGAGTTTAAATGATTCCAAAAAATGATAGAATCTAATCTTGAATGTTGGATACAGAAACACCACCAAGATCAAGGTTGGGGCCCTTAATCTTGATTAGGATATAGAAACACCACCTAAACAAGAGTTGAGACTTACTTAATCACCACCTAACTTGACCTAAGGTAGGATAAGCAAGTAAAGTATTTTAAGAAACTCAAAGGAGTAAAGCTCCACTTTCTTTTACTCAAAGGTATTAAACTTCTTACAAAATGACGCTTCTAAAGGCTTATAAAAATGCAAACATGTTGCCTAGTAGGATTAAGAGGTTTTTTCATGCTTAGGAAACCTCTTAATCAAGCTTAAAACTAGTTAAGTACAAAAACAAGCTTAACTAAGCTATTTATAATCCATGAGTCTAACCAATCATTATTACAAAGTCTAAATTCAATATTAAACATGTAATCAGGCAAAAAGAGTGCTGGTTGTACATGGAAGGAAGAGAAAAAGGCTGCTCACTTTACAACTAGCCAAGCAGAATGTGCTTGGTGTCTTCTCCTTGGTTTTAGTTACTTAATACCTTACTAGGTGCTAAGGAAGCGTACAAGGATCCATATGGGCATCCGCAGCTGTCCTAAGTAGCCGACAAAGTGGGGGAACACCCCAAGTAAACCCTCCTATGAGGGAAACCCTCCTTGTGAAGCAACCGAGTTCTAAAAGATGAATCTACACTGTTTTTCTGCTCTTGTTTCCCATGCTTCTAGTAGGCATAACTTAGATTTCCTTGCTTATAAGGCAACCTTAGGCATCTATAATTGCCCTCACTAATGAGAAATCAAGGTTAAAATAGGTTTTCAAATACATAAACACCTAATTAATCAAACCACGTAGATTGGGGCGCAATCTAGTGCGTCTTACAAAAGAACCTTATTTGTCCTATTTTTACATGACTTGCCCTAAATCTTTTTGCATGTCTAGAAAGATAAGATTTTAAGGAACCAAAATGTAAAAAAGTATGAAACTTAAACCTGAAGAAAGCATAAGTAATTCAACAGGCAAAATCGGGTCAAAATTGTCCCAAAACTACAACCTGTATAGTTTGAGTTTAAGAGCTATGCTGAATTAACAAATGAAGTCCAATGACCCTGGAACCTGATTTATTAGAAACAACACGTCCTAAACTACAAGGTAGGCACTTCAAACAGATCATAAGTTGCCTAAAGGTTATGTAACCAGGGTTAGAAAGTTCGGTCATTTGTTATGCAGACCTGGGTGCAAACAGTCTAGACTTCATAATCTTCAAATAGAACTCCAAGTAATGGCCTTTGCCATGAAACTCGAATAGCAGGGGCCGGATTTGGCTTGGTGGGACATAAGAGTGAATTGGGCTTTCCTCTAAGGAACTTGATTTTGGGTGACGGAAATGGAGATGATGTCCATATACGTCACACTCGCCATATCGGAAAAGGCTTGCCTTCAAGCCTAGAGGGGGTTCACAAATTTCTTTATTCTTTACATTGTCAACGTCAACTTCTTGGTGATATGCGGATTTGGACAGAGAATGATGGAGTACTTCCTTGCAACAAAATGAAGGAATCATAGCTGACTTAGGAGCATTTTGACCCTTTAATTTCTAAAAGCTCTTTATCTCCATACTCATCAAATTTTGGGGGTACATCCTAATCCACCTCGTTGTCTTCTTTGCATCCTTCATTGGATAACAAGGGCTGCCTAACTTCCTTTTTCATATCAAGCATGAGGAACTATAGATCAGTCTCCTATTATTGAATCCTGTGGTCTATTTGTTTCATCCTAAGGTCAAAGGAGTTAAGTTCATCTCTTAATTTGAGTAACTTTCTAGGGGACATAGCTTCCCGGACCTTTATGGGCTTATTTTTTTTGGATTGTGTTTGGTGGAATGTGTTTGAGAAAGAGGTTGAAAATGTAGGGGTGATTACCAGGCCAAGGAGAAACTTAGATCTCATGCCAAAGTTGATGGATATGCAGGGTAACTCGACTTACACTCAGAAGAGGAATGCAAGTAAACTAAGCTTAGAGAGAAGATAAGCTTGAATTACGATGAATACTATTGAATAATGACATAATGGAGTGTATCTAAACTGGTTCTTGGATATAGATATCACCACTAAGAGCATGTTTAGTGTTAGATACACGAATACTCAGCTCACATTCGAAGGGAATGCAAATTTAGTTGGGAATGCAAACTGAATTCTAGCTTAAGTTTAAGCGAATCTAAAAAAGGATAGAATCAAATCTTGAATGTTGGATATAGAAACACCACCAAGCTCAAGTTTAGGCCCTTAACCTTTATTAGGATATAGAAACACCACCTAAATAAGAGTTAAGACTTACTTTATCACCACATAACTCGATCTAAGCTAGGTTAAGCAAGCAAAGTGTTTTAATAAACTCAGAGGAGCAAAGCTCAACTTTCTTTTACTCGAAGGTAATTAACTTCTTACAAAATAAGGCTTCTACGGGCTTATAAAAATGTACACATGCTACCTAGTAGGATTAGGAGGTTTCTTCATGCTTAAAAAACCTCTTAACAAAGCTTAAAGATACCTTCAAAGTAGTTAAGTGCAAAAACAAGCTTAACTGAGCTATTTACAATCCGTGAGTCTAACTAATCATTATTATGAAGTCTGAATTCATTATAGGCATGTAATCAAGCAAAAGGAGGGTTGCTTGCACATGAAAGATAGAGAAAAAGGCTACGCACTATACGACTAGCCAACCAGAAAGCACTTGGTGTCCTCTCTTTGGTTTTTAGTGGCTTAACACCTTACTCGGTGCTAAGGAAGCATGCAGGGATCCATTTGCACATCACCAGCTATCTGGGGCAGCTAACAAAGTAGGGGAACACCTCAAGCAAACCCTCCTAGAAGGGAAGTTCTCCTTGTGAAGCTCTTGTTTCCCCCGCTTCTAGTAGGCATTGCTTGGATTTCCTCACTGTCGGGGAAACCTTAAGATGTTTATAGTCCCCCATAATGCGGAATCGAGGTTAAACTAGATTTTTAGATACCTAAACACCTAATTAATCAAACTGGGCTGATTGGGGTGCAATCTGGCATGGTTTAAAAAATGACCTTATTTCTCCTATTTTTATATGACGTCACCTAAATCTTTTTGCATGTCTAGAAAGCAACAATCTTGAGGAACCAAAATATTACAAAATATCAAACTTAAACCTCAATTAGGCCTAAGTAATTTAAAAGACAAAACCCGATTAAAACTATCTTAAAACTATAGCGCAGACAGTTTGAGTTTAAGAGCTAAGCTGAATTAACAAATGATGCCCAAGTGGCCCTGGAACTTGATTTATTGGAAACAAAGCATCCTAAAACTATAAGGTGGGCACTTTAAATGGATCATAAGTTACTTAAAGGTTAGGTAGCAAAGGTTGGAAAATTCAGTCATTTGTTAGGCAGAACCGGGTGCAAACAGTCTAGGCTTCCTAATCTTCAAATAAAACTCCAAGTAATGCTTTTTGCCAAGATATTCGAAGAGCAAGGGTCGAATTGGCTTAGTGGGACATAATAGTGAACTAAGTGTTCATCTAAGAAACTTGATTTTGCGCGATAGAAATGGACATGACGTCCATATACGTCACACTCCCCATGTCGGAAAAGGATTGCCTTCAAACCTAGTGGGGGTTCACAAATTTTTTCGTTCTTTACATTATCAACCTCAACTTCTTGGTGAAAATATGTGGATTTAGAAGGAGACTGATGTAGTAGTTCCTTGCAACATAATGAAGGAATCATAGCAGCCTTAGGAGCATTTAACCCTCTAATTTCCACAAGCTCTTCATCTTCATCAAAATTTGGGGGTAGGCCTTAATCCACCTTATTGTCTACTTTGCATCCTCCATTAGATAACAAGTGCCGCCTAACTTCTTTTTTCATATCAAGCATTATGAAGTGCAGATCAGCCTCCTATTGTTGGATCTTGAGGGCTATTTGTTGCATCGTGAGGTCAAAGGAGGCAAATTTATCCTTCAATTTGAGGAACTTTTCAAGGGAAATGGCTTCCCGCATCTTTATGGGCTTTGTTTTTCTTGCATTGTTTTTGGGGGAAGGTGTTTGGGAAAGAGTTTGGAAACATAGGGGTGATTACCAGGCCAAGGAGAAACTTATCTCTGGTACTAAAGTTGATGGACATGTAGCCTAACTTAACTCGCACTCAAAAGGACAATGTAAGTTAACTAAGTTCATGGAGAACTTGATCTAGAATTAGGATGAATCCAAATGAATAATGACAGAATGGAGTGTATCTAAACTAGTTGTTCGATACCGAAATCTCCACCAAGAGCAAGTTTGGTGTTGGATGCATGAACACTCAACTCATATATAAAAAAAGCAGCCTGGTGCACAAGCATCCCGCGTTCACGCAGGGTCCGGGGAAGGGCCACACCCCAAGGGGTGAATTGTGGACAGCCTAACCTAACTTTGTCAGTGGCTGACTCCACTGCTCGAACCCGTGACCTTTTGGTCACATGGAGACAACCTTACCGTTGCTCCAAGGCTCCCCTTCAACTCATATGCGAAGAGAATACAAATTTAGCTGAGAATGGAAACTAAATTCTAGCTTTAGTTTAAGTGCATCCATAAAAGGATAGAATAGAATTTTGAATCATGGATACAAAAACACCACTAAGATCAAGGTTTGGGCCCTTAACCCTAATTGGCATACAGAAACACCACCTAAAGAAGAGGTAAGACTTACTTGATCACCACCTAACTTGGCCTAAGCTTGGATAAACAAGTAAAATTTTTTAACAAACTCAAAGTGGCAAAGCTCCACTTTATTTTACTCAAAGGTATTCAACTTCCTACAAAATGAAGCTTCTAAGGCCTTTCAAGAATGTACACATGCTACATAGTAGGATTAGGAGGTTTCTTCATGCTTAGGAAACCTCTTAGTCAAGCTTTAAACTAGCTTTAAACTAGTTAAGTACAAAAACAAGCTTAACTAAGTATTTACAATCCGTGACTTTTACTAATCATCATTACAAAGTCTAATTTTGTTGCCAAGCACGTACACAAGCAAAAAGCGGGCTGGTTGCACATGGAAGAGAGAAAAAGATGCTGCCCACTTTACGGCTAGCCAACGAAATGCGGTTGGTGTCTTCTTCTTGGTTTTCAGTGGCTTAACACTTTACTAGGTGCTAAGGAAGCATGCAAGGATCCATGTGGGCATCACTAGCTATCCTAGGCAGCTAGCAAAGTAAGGGAACACCTCAAGCAAACCCTCCTAAGAGGGAAATCCTCCTTATGAAGGAACCAAGTTCTAGAAGCCTAATCTGCTTAGTTTTTGTGCTCTTATTTACCATGCTTCCAGTGGGTATGACTTGCATTTCCGTGCTTGGGGGGAAACCCTAGGATGTCCATAATCCCCCCTAAAAAGAAATCAAGGTTAAACTATGCTTTTGAATACATAAACACCTAATTAATTAAACCAGGCAAATTGGGGTGCAATCTGGCACGGTTTATAAAATGACGTTGTTTCTCCTCCTTTTATAAGACTTGACCGAAATTGTTTTACATGTCTAGAAAGCTAAGATCTTAGGGAACCAAAGTATCAGAGAAATATCAAACATAAACCTCAAGGAGGCCTAAGTAATTCAAAACAAACAGCAGGTTAAAACTGTCATGAAACTGCACCCAGGATAATTTGAGTTTAAAAGCTGAGTTGGATTAACAAATGAAGTCCAGTGACCCTAGAACTTAATTTATTGGACAGAAAACATCCTAAACTATAAGGTAGGCACTTTAAATGGATCGTAAGTTAGCTAAAGATTAGGTAACTAGGGTTGGAGAGATCGGTCATTTGTTGGGCAGGCCTGGGTGCAAACAGTTTAGGCTTCCTAATCTTCTAATAGAACTCCAAGTAATGCCTTCTTCCATGAAATTCGAAGAGTAGGGGTCGCTTGGTGGGACATAAGATTGGACTGGGCTTTCCTCTAAAGAACTTGACTTTCGGCGATGGAAATGGACATGATATGCATATGCATCAAAATCCCTTCACCAAAGAACCAATCAAATCCACCAAAAGGAATCTCAATACACCTTACTAACTCCTAATTGAAACGCTCCTCTAGTCTTGGCTCAAGGGTTAGATAAATGTTTGGCCAAAGGCTATGTATGGAGGTTCAAATCAGTATGATATAGGCTCAAAGGGGCTAGCAAGGGATATATATTGGATAGTAAGGGTGGTTATATTTGGTCTTTTGCATTAGCAAGTCAAACAATGCCTTAATCATGTTGCCTAAATACATACACGAAATGTGATCTTGAATGAGAGTCAAAGAAAGTTCTAGAGAAATACGGTCGAAGAAGAGTCGCTCATGAATTGACAAGAGACTAAGTTAATAATTTAGTCTTTAAAAGCTCAAAGCCTCACGAGTCATCTAGTAAGGTCATAACTAGCTTATTAGTAGACATATGCCAAAATACATGTTAAAAACATGGGGTAATCAATTCACACTCAACATATGATCAAAACATAAAGCTCACTTTCGTAAACTCATTCTCAAGCACTTTTATGTACAATTTGGCAAATCAAAGGATTAATCTAAACCAAAGAAGTCTACATTATATACAAAGATCATCATTAGAGGATTTGTCTTTTTTGGTTTCATTTTTTATGAGGGGGTTTTTTTTTTTTTTTTCATTGAATGCATCCTCCTAATAACGATACTAGGAAAATGTAAAAACTATGTGAAGAAACTATAAAAACCTAAAATGCAACCTAAAGTGAAAAGAAACCTAAATGTACTTCGAACATGCTCTAATTACATAGAATTAAAACCTACAATGCAACTCTAAATGCAAGTATGAACATATATATAAGACATACACAAGCACATACCAATCCAAATCAGGCATCAGAGCTATCAAATACTGACTAACTCCCTTATGTTTGAATAAAACATTGTCCTTAATGTGTGCACATAGTAGAAAAGGGAAGAGGGAGCAGTAAGAAGTAATCAGAAGAGAGGTGGGGAAGGAGGGTGAGGTGGTTGACCATAAGAGATATGCTAATCTCGCCATGTCTATAAACAAGCCTTATAATCATGAAAGTATTGGGTCTGGGTAGCAAGCATCCCACAGAGCTCATAGTGCCACTCTTGGACAAAGTCATAAATAGCGGCGTTCTTCGGTATAACATAGGGTTGAAGGGATACTTGCTCCTCCTGGAAGGACCCTAAGGTGGCTTGGAGGTCAGCATAGTCAGTGCGGGTGGTTGGGAAGAGGAACTAGGTTTGGCTTGACTAGTAAATGAGGGCGGATGAGGTGCGGTGTGAATGACCTCGGCATCATCAGATACCCAGTAGAGTTTAGCCGGTGAAGTAAGGTTATCCGATCAGCATTAGGGAGCGGTGGAAGCTGATCCACAGGGTAAATCCAGCACAAATATCTAGCCTCTCGGACCCAGACACTCGATCCTCAGGATTAGGCTTAGTACCCAAAAATCCAGCAATGGTGGTGATGATACCACCAATGACTATCCTACCCTTAGTGCTAACAGCATCGCTATATAATTATCGAGCCAAGAATGGCCCAGGGTCAAGTTGAACACCATTAAGCATACAAGACGTGGAGTATAACTCAGACAATCTTGGGACATTCAAACTATCATACTGAGCTACTCGAATGCAAGGGTTCCTAATGTGGGTGCACTTAGAAGAACTAGTGCTATACCTAACACTCCTGAATGCTCACACCAAAAGGTATTTGGGTTGAATTCTCGGGGGGACTAAAGAATGTGTTAAATCCATACTAGATGAAAAACCAAATATACTGTTGAAGGTACCTAAGTTCAACTCATAAATTTACCCTTGCGAATAAAAGGAAATGTACCCGGCTTGACATTGAGGCCCTCGAGTGACCTCAACATATAAAATACTCAGGAATTATAAGGTAAGGTCCCGATATGTATGCTCTTTAATCTCAATAAAATGTCCCAGGGCCCCCATATAAACAACCACCGTATATCATCCAATAATCCTAATCGGTAATAATTCCTCATCATAATAACAAGTTGCTATAACAATTCATTCATTCAAGCAATTATATCGAGCAACATGTTCGGAATTAGTTAATCTAAGAGGATGAGGAACGTTACCTTGGATGCATGCGGTGGTGGAATTTGGGAGGTCCGTTGGGGTCGGGATGGTGTTTGGCTAGATGTTTTGCCTCCTCGATGCTCGTTTGTCTCTTAGTAGCTGCCATTGAAAGAAAAATGAATGGTTTAATTAAAAATGAGGAAGAATTAGAAGGTAAAAAATATGGCTATGGAGGATGGGTGAAGGTGAGATGAACTTGGAGAAGAAAATGGTGGAAAGAGATGAAATTGGTTAGAGAAAGTGAAAGAGTAAGAGAAAAAGGAAGATTTTGAATGAAAATGGAGTGAAAATGAGAAGAAATTAGTGGGAGAATAAAGTTTTAACAATAGTGGGTTTAGAGAGAGAAAGATGGAGAAAGAAAGAGTGTGTCAAGGTTGAAGATGGTTATGGGGGAAAGTGAAGGGGCACCACAGTCAAATTCTTGAATGCGGTCCGTAGCAGCTCATCACGACCCCTGAGGGACACCACAGTTGGACCGTGGTGGCTGCTCGAAGCCAAATTTTTTATTTTTTAGGTTGGGCATGCCACAGTGCATATGTGGGTAATACGGACCGTGGTGCCCATCATTTTTTTTCCTTTCTTTTTCTTGTGTTTTCTTCTCTTTTTTTGCACTTCTTTCTTCTCTGTCCTGTTTAAATCTATTGTCACTCCTTTTTTTCCCTTAAAAATTGCCTAAAAAGAGAATCAAAGCTATAAAAAAGGCTTTGGTAACCTCCCAGGAAACGGTCTTTTAAGGACAGGAGCTTGACCATGCTTCCATATGCGCTCGAGATCAGTAAGCATATCGACGATTACTTTGTCAATAGGGTCACCCATAGGATAAGGCTTAAGCCGTTGTCCGTCTACTTTGAATGTACTAGTGGATTCACTCCATACATCCACTACGTCATGAGTATGAATCTTGACGACTTGAAAAGGTCAAATAATCGAGATTTCAACTTACTCAGATATCATTTCAACTTAGAATTGAATAGAAGGACCATCTCACCTTCCTCAAATCTCTTCTTCAAAATGTGCTTGTCATGTCATTTCTTCTTATAAATGCAGGGGCTCTCGTAAGCCTCTAACCCTAGCTCATCAAGTTCATATAATTGCTAAGGCTGCTTTTCAGCGGCCACCTTAAGATCAAAATTGAGCATCTTAATTATTGTAAAATCCCAGAAAATTCGTTGTGGAGAATCAAGGTTAGGATGGACCGACCTAGACCCGGGTCATGTCAAGGGAGTTTTGAATATCTACTTCGCTGAAGAAAAACCTTGGATTGACTCTTTTATGTTCTGATTTAGGTTGGCTTAAGTCAAACAACATTTTCTTTTTAGTATGTTATTTTCTATAGTAAACATCGCTATTTTCGGACCAACCTTTTGTTATTTTCCATAGCTTTTTGAAAAAAAATGTATTTTTAGACCGATCATGCATTTCTGGACCAACCCCCTCCTTTCCCCCCCCCTTGGCCTTGTATATATTAAAAAAATAATAATAATTAACCTACTCCTAGAAGGGGTAGAACTCCCCACTCACCCCACTTCCCTCCCTCCCTCTTAAATTCAAAAATTAACCTAAACTACCTACACCCACTCTCCCCATCTCATGCCTCACTCTCTCTCTCATGGCTCCCTTTTCACATCCTCCCTCTCTTTCTTCCTCCACCCTAGAACCACCATCACATACACCAAGCAACCACCAAGCTGCCGCCATCTCTTTTTCTTTCAAAACAAAGGAAAAAGAGGAGAAGATCGAGCATGTTTGAAGAACTTGACCCTTCTTCTCTTCTCTTTTGATTTTTGATTGTTTTAGTTAAAATCACAAGGTTTAATTCAACTCTAATGTTTTCTTTCAGCTTTCTTGGCATTAAATTTGAGTGAAGGCGGCGTTCCCATTGAATTGAACTTGAAACCGATCCAAGGTGTTTTGCCACGATGTTTTTAATATCGTTTTAATTTTAGTTTTGGCAAAGAAGGGATTCTTTGGCATGATTGGGTCTGGGTAAAGGTTTAATGATGTTGTTAAGAATGGATAAATTTTTGATGCACCAAAACTGGGTAAAAACCGTGCATAAGAGAGAGGAGAAAAATACTCAGATTCATCCCTATTTTACCCTGAGTTTGAAAGTTCGTGGGAATTAATCTAGTTGTTCACAAATTGTGAAATTTTTATGGTAGATGGATTGGACTGTGAAAATTACATGGGTTTTGGAAACAAGTGAATCGGAGTTAAAATGATGGCTGAAATATCGAACCCTGTAAAAATCAAGGCTATTGGTGTAGGTTTTGGTTTTTGAAGTTTGTGACCTAGTTGTTGTTCGATTTGGTAAAAACTCTAAACATAAAAGTTGTAGTACACAAAATTATCTTTCCATGTTAAGGAACAGGTAGATTTTTGGAGGTCAGAAGAAAAAGTTATGAATTTTGGAATTGAGGTTAAAAACCTGGGCAAAAACTAGGAAGCTGAAACTGGGACTGTTGCAACCATAGATTTGGGAAAATTTCCTAGGTAAGAATTGGTTCATAAAATTTATTGGGTGTGAACTTCTAGATGTAAAGAAAATTCCCGCTTTAGAATCGGACCGTTTCAAGTAGCATAACCCAAGATACAATAAATTCTTCAAGGGACAGTCATGGGAGAACAGTCACTGACAGTTCTGAAATAACTGAGATTATGACCTAGTTCGGGATAGAACCGGGCCGAACCCTGAACACAGAAAATGTAGGGGACGACTTGAGGTTTTGGGATCGACCTAGAACACTAAATTTGGACATCGAAAACAAGAGTTATGGCTGCTGAAATTCGCACCTAGAATCTAGCCAATTGACCCTTAACTAGGGTTAAGGATGGGTTGAACTAAAAAGTTAGAGAAATGCCATAAAAAGGGGGAAAAAAATTTTGGCAGGACCAAGATGTCCTAAATTAAATGTGGACTGATTATAGACTACACATGGGTCGGGTGTAGACCAGTGAACCTATTGTTAAGTAACCGATCCCGTAAAGTGTACGGTAGCGAGGTAACAATCATGCCCTAACCCTTCCCTGTGTGGCTCAACTGCGAATGTTTTGAAATGTGAGTAAGAATTTTTGGCTTTACTGTTCAAACTGAAGGAACACTGAATCATGAATTGAAAAATAAAGGCATGATCGAAACAGTGCGTTGTGTATGTTCTGAAAATTTGAAACTTGCTATGCTAAGGAAGTCGAAACATAATGTGATTTCGAGTAGAGACATAAACTTTTATTGTGTTGCTATGGGAAGGGTGCTTGAAATCGAATGAACTGATTGTGCTATGTTGACTCCAGTAAGGTGTAAGAACCTATTAATTAAAAAGGACTGAATGGGGTGAGTTTCATGTGTTTAAATGAGTTGAAGGCCATAGCCTTCCCCGGGTAATAAGTGTATGCATGTGAGCGGCCACGTGCTCGGTTGAGATGTGGGCCAGGTTATCGATAACCACCTATGTTGGTGGTAGGCCAGGGATAGTTAAGCGGTAACCGCATGAGTAGCGATAGGCTAGGAATAAGTTAAGCGGCTGCACTGTGACATGCGCAGGCCATGAGACCCGCGGGGGTCGCTCCCCCAAAACCGAATTGAAACTGATGCATGTTGAACTGAACTGTGGAAGTGTGATTCTGAAAAGAGAAGAAAGGATGTGTGATAACGGCTTGTGTGCTTGAAAGATGTTTTTGCTATCCCTTCCCCTTAAAATGCTTTCAAAATGAATTTGTGTACGTGTTTGACTGTTAGGGGTGCTTGTTACTGAGCTTATCTCACGTTTATAAAATGTTTTGTTTTCAGGTTATAGGAGTAGGCCAGGGGCTGAGGATGTTAAATTAGTGTGAGGCACTAATGCTGCAAGACTATAAGTTGGGGTAGGATGGTGATGAACAGTTGTTATTACTAGTTATTATTTTTGCATTTGGTTGGATGTAATCTTCTTTGTATTGAAGATTTTCCCTTTTGTTTGTTTTATAAGACTCGGTATCTAGCTTGGTATTTCCAAGAAGGAGATACAGCGGTAACACACCGTTAGGTTGACCCGCTGCCTTTAAGGCTGCTTGGCCTTAAACATAGAACTAGAAATCTGGGGGTGTTACAAAGTGGTATCAGAGCCCAGGTTGACTGACCTAAAGCTCGCTTAAAAGATGAAAAGAGTGATAATAATGTATAACCCAAAGTCTAGTGGACATGAGGACTGCTCGGAGTGTGAATGTGGGATGGGAAGGGAATGTGTTTATGCATGTTTTTGCTTCTTATGTGTTGTATATGTCTGATATGGGCCTGTTATTAACTTGGATGACCAACAATCGCCACTGTGGGTGTATGAGACGGTAATGCCGCTACCATAGGTTAGGAAAATCGCCTGGGGAGAGTTTAGAGAGCCAGCTAGAGCGAGTGGAGATCCTCTTCTTTGCGAGATTAGCTGAGGTTCCTAATGATTATTTGACGTTTGGCCAGAACCAAACCTTCTTTTTCCTCCTGACTCTATTAAGGGATCATATGTGGCACTATAGGATCAACCAGTTACACCCAAAAAGGAGACCTATTGAAATTCCTGGGGGATGCTGTCTTTGTGAGTGGGAACCCATATAAATGACCCTAAATGAGTTGGCGAATTTTCTCATAGACGTAAGACCCTATGAGGAGCCACTTACCCCTGATTCTGAGGATGCAACCCCACCCCCATCCCTTGCAGAGGACACTGAGGAGTTTGAAGATGAGAGAGAGCCAAGGGTTAAGGAATATAGAGAGGATGAGGGTGAATCAGAGGAAGACCCTGAAAAGGACCCCTTGGAAGAGGAGGAACCCATAGAGGAAGATCCCGAAGAAGATCCCGAGGAGGATCCCGAGGAGGATCCTGAGGAAGACCCCAAGGAAGACCCTGAGGGAGACTCCGAGATTAGTGAAGGGCAACTGATGAGTGCTGAGGACTTAGAGGGAGACCAGGGAAAGGAAGAGAGGAATCACCCTGCCCAGGATGAGCAAGCCAGCAGCTCGAGGGAAGTAGAGCAAAGGATAAACTCCTTCTAGGGAAGAGCCGAGCGCGAGGTGGGAATGAACCGTTAGAAGCGAGGTAAGTGTGGCCGAATGTGTAGGGGCACCTGCCTATTGGGCAACCCCAACCATTGAGAGCTGGAAGCCTTAGGAGGCTGTTTTCTTTTTTTTTCTTTTTATGTCCTTTCTTTCTTTCCTAACACAAGTAATAGTAGCGTTGTTGTTTTTCTTTTATTATAATAAGGCCACTGTGGCTATTAGGATTAAGCATTATGATGCAATGAAAGTATTGACGTGGAACCCGGATGGAAACTGAAAAATCTCATGCAATGAAGTTGTTTTGATGATTTAAATCCCTGTGTACCTGATTATCAAAGATGTGTGCTATGCGGATGTACTGCTGGTGTGATATGAGACACCTGAATTTGATGTGATGTGCTCTGAATGCGATGTTATGCTATGAACAAGTTTTGAGAACTGTTATACAATGCACTGGCATGTACGATGTTATTAGAACTTAGTAAAATATAGGATGTGAACTACTAGGAGAGGAACTAAACCTAAGTTATTTTCCCGAACAGGATGGCGGGAAACGGCCACAACGATGGGTCGCAAACGGGACCTAACCCTGCAACAAGGGTCCCTATGGACTCGGACGTCCCCATGACTGCCTTTGGAGAGCGGCTGGAGACCCTACGCCCTCGGAATGGGAATGGATCTCGCAACCACATCGGTGAGACCAACCCACCGTCGGGAGCAGAACTCACCAACTTATTATTGTTGGACATGTTACAAAAGCAAGGAGAGCAACTACGGCTCCAGAATAAGCAAATCCAAAGATTAATGGATGTTAAAGAGAAGAGAGCAGAAGAGGACAACTCGTACATGTTCAAACGTTCGAAGACTGGATTAGGGGGATGGAGAAGTTATTTGATGCACTCAAGTGCCCAGAGGACTGGAAGGTAGGATTCGCAGTGTTCTACCTAAAAGACAACGCCGACCTTTGGTGGGGCACGGTGAGGGAGAGGCAAAACGAGTCTGGGCTTGGATGGGGTAAGTTCAAAGAAATGATCAAGGATCATTTCTCCCCCACCTCCCTCAAAAAGGCTAAGGAGAACGAGTTTATACAACTACAGCGAGGGACCATAAGCATTCTCAAGTATGCCTCCAAGTTTATGGAGTTGTCACGTTTTGCCCCAGCCTTCATAGCGGACGAAATGCTGAAGATGAATAGATTTGAGGCCGGGTTGAATCCGACTATTAAGGAGAGAATGTCGGTGCGGTATTATGTCTCCTATGTTGACCTGTATGACACTGCGGTCAGCGTAGAAAGAGCAATGAAGGAGCACAGTCATTACTTCAATGAACAGAGGGGTACCAAGAGGAAGGGAGATAATCGAGGAGCCTTCCAGACACAGGAGCAGAGTCGTAGACCCATTGGAGGACAACACTCAGGTAGTCTTAACCGAGGGGGCCAATATCCCAACACCTCGCCCAAGGTGGCCTGCAATGCTTGCAGGAAACCGGGGCATTTTGCCGGGGAATGCCGAGCTATAAAGAGGTGCTTTCACTGTGGAAGTCACCTATACTAAGTGAGAGACTGCCCACTCCCTCCACCGCCTCCTGGGCAAGGACAAGGGCGGAGTTAAGGGCAGGGATAGAACCAAGGGCAGGGCCAGCGGCCCCAGTCGTCATACCAGAGCAGGGGAGGGCAGGCGGCCCACTCCAGTCAGCAGTATCGAACACCCCAACTGGCTCAGTCTCGACCCTCCAACCCACCTCCCTAGGATGGTGGAGGTTGAGTTTATGTGATTCGTAAGTAAGAAGCTGAAAATGCTCCGAATATGGTGACGGGTACATTTTCTTTCTTAACTCTGTCTGTAGAAGTCTTATTTGATTCGAGCGCAATGTAGTCCTTTGTTTTTGCTAAACTAGTTGAGATCCTGAAACTAAACCCTACTCAAAAATCCTCCCTGCTGTCTGTGATGCTCCCTGATAGGAAAACTGTGTCGTACGAGGAGCTATATGAGGGTCATCCTATGAAAATGTATGAATGTGAATTCCTAGTGAACCTGTATAAGTTTGAGTTGACGGACTTTGGGATTATCTTAGGAATGGATTATCTTTCTAGATATCAAGCTCAAATAGACTGCTCTAAATGAAAGATCACCCTGAGAAGGCCTAATGGAGAAACGGTAGTGCATAGGGGCCAGAGGCCCAGAATGGGAATAAAGTTAGTGTCAGCGTTAAGAGCATACAAGCTGTTGGACAAGGGATGTGAAGGGTTCCTGTGTCACGCAGTCAAAACCGAGAGTGCGGGCCCTTCCTTAGAAGACATCCCTATAGTGAGGGAATTCCCAGACGTATTCCCCGATGAAATTCCTGGAATGCCACCTTATAGAGAGGTGGAGTTTTGTATAGACCTGACCCCCGGAGCAACCCCTATTTCCAAGGCACCTCATCGGATGGTGCCAGCTGAGCTTAAGGAATTGAAGTCACAGTTGGAGGAACTTCTAGAGAAGGGTTACATCCACCCTAGTACGTCTCCATGGGGAGCCCCGGTCTTATTTGTGAAGAAGAATGATAGAACCTTGAGGTTGTGTATAGACTACAGGGAGTTAAATAAGATAACGGCTAAGAACCGTTATGCCCTGCCCAGAATAAACGACTTATTTGACCAACTTCGAGGCACGGGAACCTTTTCCAAAATCGACCTCCGAATCAAGGATGAGGATATACCCAAAACGGCATTTTGTGCTCGATACGGCCACTATGAGTTCGTAGTGATGCCGTTCGGCTCATAAACACACCAGTGGCGTTCATGGACCTTATGAACAGGGTCTTTAAAGCCTACCTGGATAAATTTGTGGTGGTCTTTATTGACGACATTCTTATCTATTCGAGAACTCCGGATGAGCACACTCACCACCTACAAATAGCCCTGGAAGTGTTACAGAAAAACGAGTTGTATGCCAAATTCTCAAAGTGTGAGTTTTGGTTAGAGAAGGTTGCTTTCTTAGGTCATGTAATTTCTCGCGAGGGAGTATCAGTGGACCCTCAAAAGATTGAAGCGGTTACAAACTGGCCCAGAGCTAAGAACCCCACGGAAGTAAGAAGTTTTCTGGGTTTAGCGGGGTATTATCGTCGATTTGTATAAAAATTTACGAAGATCGCCACCCCGCTTACGAATTTGACTAGAAAGATCACCAATTATGAGTGGAAGGAAAAGTGTGAGGAAGCTTTTCAGGAGCTTAAGAAGCGGCTCACGGGTGAGCCGGTACTAGCACTGCCTACTGTGAATCAGGATTTTGTGGTGTATAGTGATGCCTCCAGGAATGGATTGGGGTGTGTATTAATGCAAGATGGTCATGTTATAGCGTATGCTTCGCGACAGTTGAAGACACATAAGCGGAATTACCCGACCCATGATTTAGAATTAGTGGCGGTGGTATTCGCTCTTAAAATCTGGAGACATTACTTGTATGGTGTTAGCTGTGAGGTATTTACTGACCATCAAAGTCTGAAGTATCTATTCTCATAAAAGGATTCGAATCTGAGGCAGACTAGGTGGCTTGAATTCCTAAAAGACTATGACATCTATTTCTAGTACCACCCAGGAAAGGCCAACGTAGTGGCGGATGCATTAAGTCGTAGGCCGTACCTGACATTGAGTAGATTAATAGCCCTTCCGGATGATTTGTGTAAGGAATTTGGGAGGTTAGAGCTCAATGTAGTTACCCCAGGGGCTAAACCTATGCTTGATGCCCTGGAGGTACAACCTACCCTCATGGAAGAAATCCGAGCGGCGTCGGCCACCGACCCTTAGCTCGAGCGGATAAGAGATGAGATATTGGTAGGAAAAGCACCTGGGCTCGTAATCCATGAGGATGGTACCATCTGATTCCACAATCGGGGTGTGCGTTCCAGCCGTGGAGGAGTTGAAAAGAAAAATCCTAGATGAGGGGTACAATACTCCACACTCGGTACACCCTGGAGATAATAAGCTGTATAAGGACCTGAAGCAGACGTTCTAGTGGAGTAATATGAAGAGGGAAGTAGCGGATTATGTGGCAAGGTGCCTGACCTGCCAACGAGTGAAGATAGAACATCAGCCTCGGCTGGACTTTTGCAGCCGCTGGATGTCCCTGAGTGGAAATGGGACTCCATATCTATGGATTTTGTCGTAGGTTTGCCGTTAACTCAATGGAAACATAATACGATTTGGGTCATAGTGGATAGGCTAACAAAGTCAGCGCATTTTATTGCCATACGAAACACATGGACCTTGGATCAACTGGCTCGAGCATACCTTAAGGAGATAGTGCGATTGCATGGGGTACCTAGTTCCATAGTATCAGATCGAGATACCCGATTCCAATCGGGATTTGGATAGAAACTACATGAAGCTTTCAGAACGTTGCTATGCTTTAGTACTGCGTTTCACCCAGCAACTAATGGCTAGACGGAACGTACCATCCAAACCTTGGAGGATATGCTGCGTGCTTGAGTTTTAGACTTTAAGGGCACGTAGGACGAACAGATGGCCCTGATCAAATTCTCTTACAACAATAGTTACCACATGAACATTGGTATGGCGCCGTACGAGGCTTTGTATGGGAGAAAGTGCAGAACCCCACTCTATCGGCAGGAGATTGACGAGGCCTTGACTATAGGACCGGAGTTAATCCAAGCCACTACGAACAAAATAAAGTTAATTTGGAAATGAATGAGAGCTACCCAGAGCCGCCGGAAAAGTCATGCCGATCAGAGGCGTAGACCCCCTGAATTCCAGGTTGGGGATCAGGTATTTCTTCGAGTTTTTTCAATCAAGGGTGTTGTCATATTTGGGAAGGCAGGGAAGCTTAACACGAGGTACATCGGACCGTATCCGACTGTGCAAAGGATTAGAGAGGTAGCCTACCGACTAGAGCTATCAACTGAACTCCAGAGGGTGCATGATGTGTGTTCCACGTGTCGTAACTGCACAAATATATCCCAGACCCCTTGCATGTCATTGAACCCGACCTTATACAGCTTCAGGAAGACTTATCATATGAGGAACAGCATGTTCGAATCCTAGATCGATGGGAAAAGCATCTTTAGAAAAAGACGGTGCCCTAGTGAAGGTCCTTTGGGCCAACCATGAGACGTCAGAAGCCACCTGGGTGCCGGAGCAGGAGATGCGAGACAAGTACCCCCATTTGTTTCTGTGATCAGGTGTGTGGTGGTTTCGAGGACGAACCCTTTTAAGTGAAGTGAAATGTAAAACCCTGAGAATTCTGAGTTAGACAGAAAGTCAGATTGATGGTGTCAGGGTGTCACGACCCAGTGAGGTTTAGAGGACTAAACCTTTCTAAGTGGGGTAGTATGTAAAACCTTAGAAAATTCTTTATGGAGAATCAAGGTCAGGATGGACCAACCTGGGCGCGGGTCATGTCAACAGAGTTTTGAATATCTATTTTGCTCAATAAAAACCTTGGATTGACTCTTTTATGTTTTGATTTAGGTTGGTTTTAGTCAAATAACATTTTCTTTTTAGTACGTTATTTTCTATCGTAAACATCGCTATTTTCAGACCAACCTTTCTTTATTTTCCATAGCTTTTTGAAAAAAAAAGTTTTTTTGGACCGATCATGCATTTCTGGACCGACCCCCTCCTTTTTCCCCCTTTGGCCGTGTATACATTAAAAAAAAATAATAATAAACCTACTTCTAGAAGGGGTAGAACTCCCCACTCACCTCACTTCCCTCCCTCCCTCTTAAATTCAAAAATTAACCTAAACTACCCGCACCCACTCTCCCCATCTCACGCCTCACTCTCTCTCTCACGGCTCCCTTTTCAGGTCCTCCCTCTCTTTCTTCCTGCACCCTAGAACCACCATCACATACACCAAGCAGCCACCAACCCGCCGCCATCTCTTTTGCTTTCAAAACAAAGGAAAAAGAGGAGAAGATCGAGCATGTTTGAAGAACTTCACCCTTCTCTTCTTCTCTTTTGATTTTTGATCGTTTTAGTTGAAATCACAAGGTTTAATTCAACTCTAGTGTTTTCTTTCAGCTTTCTCGGCGTTAAATTTGAGTAAAGGTGGCGTTCCCATCGAATTGAACTCGAAACCGATCCAAGGTATTTTACCACGATGTTTTTAATATCGTTTTAATTTTAGTTTTGGTAAAGAAGGGATTCTTTTGGCATGATTGGGTGTGGATAAGTTTAATGATGTTGTTAAGAATGGATAAATTTTTAGTGCGCAAAAACTGGGCAAAAACCGTGCATAAGAGGGAGGAGAAAAATAGTCAGGTCCATCCCTATTTTACCCTGATTTTGAAAATTTGTGGGAATTAATCTAGTTGTTCAAAACTTGTGAAATTTTTATGATAGATGGATTGCACTGTGAAAATTATGTGGGTTTTTGAAAGAAGTGAATCAGAGTTAAAATGAAGAACTTGTGGCTGAAATACCGAACCCTATAAAAATCAAGGCTGTTGGTGTAGGTTTCGGGTTTTGAAGTGTTTGACCTAGTTACTGTTTGATTTTTGGAGGTCAGGAGAAAAAGTTATGAATTTTGGAAGTGAGGTTAAAAACCTGGGTAAAAACTGGGAAGCTGAAACTGGGACTGTTGCAACCACGGATTCGGGAAAATTCCCTAGGTTAGAATTGGTTCATGAAATTTATTGGTTGTGAACTTTTAGATGTAACAAAAATTCCCGTTTTGGAATCGAACCGTTTTGATTAGCATAGCTTGAGATGGAATAAATTCTTCAAGGGACGGTTATGGGAAAACAGTCACTAACAGTTCTGAAATAACTGAGATTATGACCTAGTTTGGGATAGAATCAGGCCAAACCCCAAACATAGAAAATGTAGGGGATGACTCGAGGTTTTGGGATTGACCTAGAACATTAAATTTAGACATCGAAAACAAGAGTTATAGCTGCTGAAAGTCGCACCTAGACTCTGGCCAATTGACCCTTAACTAGGGTTAAGGATAGGTTGAACTACAAAGTTAGAGAAATGTTATAAAAAGAAAAAAACAATTCGGAGGACCAAGATGTCCTAAATTAAATGTGGACTGATTGTGGACTATACATGTGTTAGGTGCGGACCAGTGAACCTATTGTTAAGTAATCGAGCCCGTAAACTGTACGGTAACCAGGTAACAATCATGCCCTAACCTTTCCCGGTGTGGCTCAACTGCGAATGTTTTAGAACGTGAGTAAGAATTTCTAGCTTTACCATTCAAACTGAAGGAACACAGAATCATGAATTGAAAAATAAAGGCATGATAGAAACAGTACGTTATGTATATTCTGAAAATTTGAAACTTGCTATGTTAAGGAAGTCGAAACATAATGTGATTTCGAGTAGAGACATAAACTTTCATTGTGTTGCTCTGGGAAAGGTGCTTGAAATCGAATAAACTGATTGTGTTATGTTGACTCCAGTAAGGAGTGAGAACCTATTAATTAAAAAGGACTGAATGGGGTGAGTTTCATGTGTTTGAATGAGTTGAAGGCCATAGCCTTCCCTGGGTAACAAATGTATGCATGTGAGCGGCCACGTGCCCGGTTGAGACGTGGGCCAGGTTATCCGTAATCACCTATGTTGGTGGTAGGCTAGGAACAGTTAAGCGGTAACCGCTTGAGCAGCGGTAGGCCAGGAATGAGTTAAGCAGCTGCACAGCGACAAGCGCAGGCCATGACACCCACTAGGGTCGCTCCCCCAAAACCAAATTAAAACTGATGCATGTTAAACTAAACTGTGCAAGTGTGACTCTGAAAAGATAAGGAAGGAAGTGTGATAATGGATTGTGGGCTTGAAAGATTGTTTTGCTGTGCCTTTCCCTTAAAATGCTTTCGAAATGAATTTGTGTGCGTGTTTGACTGTTAGGGGTGCTTGTTACTGAGTTTATCTCACGTTTATAAAATGTTTTGTCTTCAGGTGATACGAGTAGGCCAGGGGCTGGGGATGTCATATTAGTGTGAGGCACGAATGCCGCAAGACTATAAGTTAGGGTTGGATGGTGATGAACAGTAGTTATTACTAGTTATTATTTTTGGATTTGGTTGGATGTAATCTTCTTTGTATTGAAGATTTTCCCTTTTGTTTGTTCTATAAGACTCGGTATCTAGCCTGGTATTTCCAAGAAGGAGATACGGCGGTAACACCCCGCTAGGTTGACCCGCTGCCTTTAGGGCTGCTTGGCCTTAAACATAGAGCTAGAAATCTGGGGGTGCTACAATTACCTAATAAGCTTTGTATTCCTGCTTGACTGGCAAATGACAAGATTTCCAAATACTAAGCGGTATGGGGTAGTTCCCAGATGGGCCTTGTAAGCAGTTTGGTAGGCCCAAAGAGCATCATCAAGTTTCGATGACCAATCTTTTTAGGATCTATCCACCATTTTATCCAAAATACTTTTCAATTCTCGGTTAGATACCTTGACTTAGCCACTGGGGATGATATGGAGAAGCGACTTCGCGAAAAACCCCATACTTCTTCAAAAGTAACTCGAGTGGTTTATTGTAAAAGTGAGTCCTATTGTCACTTAAAAGAGTTTTTGGTGTGCCAAATCTTCTAAAAATTTTTTCCAGAGGAACTTTATGAAAATTTTGAAATCGTTGGTTGAGGTGACAATGGCTTCTACCCACTTAGAAACATAGTGAACAGCGACAAGGATGTAGAGATTGTTATAGGAAGGAGAAAAACGTCCTATGAAGTCAATCCCCCATATGTTAAACAACTCCACCTCAAGAATGCCACTTTGAGGCATCTCGTGCTACTTGGAAAGGTTTTCGTTCTTTGACATCTATCATAAGACATGACAACTTACCTTGCATCTTTGAAGAAAGTCGGCCAACAAAACCCGCTTGGAGTACCTTTGCAATAGTCTTCTCTGGGCTAAAGTGTCCACCCTAAGTCGAGGCATGGCAATGGTGTAGGACACTATAAACTTCATCTTCTGGCAAACGTCTTCTATATAACCCATCTTCTGTTGATAAGATAACCCAGGTGGTAGCATCCTATGCACCTTGAAATTCACCAAATCAGCATACCATGGGGTGGCTTGGTGAGAAATGGCAAGTAGTTGATCATCTGGGAAATAATCATCAATTGGGAGCTCTTCACTAGGATTGACCTTAGGGCCTAGCTGAGATAAGTGATCCCTCACCACATTCTCCATTCTGGACTTCTCTTTGATCTCTAAATCGAATTCTTTGAGGAGAAAAACCCATCAGATGAGGTGGGGTTTTGAGTCGGTTTTCTTCATTAGGTGCTTCAGAGTGGTATGATCAGTGAAAATAGTGACCTTAGAGTTTATCAAGTAGGACCGAAATTTTTCCAAGGCAAATACTACTACTAGGAACTCCTTCTCCGTCGTGGTACAATTGATCTGAGGCTCATCAAGAGTTCGGCTCACATAGCAAATAGCATATGGCTTGTTGTCCTTCCGCTGGCCTAGAACCAACTATAAGGTAATTGTGAGTGAAATATAAATGCCACAAGTATATGACTATTGTCGCAGTACTTGAGGGTTGTCTCCAGAGAGACGATGGAAAAGATTATGGTCACAACAGAGTGGATTAACTAATTAATCTAATGTTAACTACATTAAACCAAATTAAATCATTCAAAGAGAACTAATGCCCTCAAACTAAGAGTCTAATACATTCGTCACCATTCAACTAAGCATAAGATGAATTAAATGAACTTACTAATTCAATCACCATTCAACCGAAATTAGAACCTAGAATCTGAAAACCGAAATTAAACAGAACTAAAACGTGAACTAACACCATGAGGAAAAAATTAGCATTACGGTCTTAGTGACAACAAAACAAATTAACTTTTAAGTTCTATTCCGATGTCCACACCAACTACCTCAATCAAAGTTGTATGAAACAACCAAAATAGGGAAGGGGAAAACAGAGCCAAGGCTCAGATTAAGCGATGAAGGAAGAACTAAAATCGAACTCCATGGTGAAGAACAGAGAACCAAAACAGGGGAGAGGAAGGAACAAGTACAATTGGGAAGCTATCAAAAGAAAATCGAACATCATCAACAACCATTATCACCATCAATCAAATTACCAAGAGCAAAGCAACAAGCAACCATTCAATCAGCGTTCCAAACTCATTTTCTCAAATCTTAAAGCATAGCATCATAGTAACAGAGCAACAAGCAATAGATAAAAAAAACCCTAATTAATTCAACCTAAATAAATAAAAACTAAGCATCAAGGGAGAGGGATTTGAAATCTCAGCAACATCCAACAAGAATAGAGCATAAATGAAGAGTAGAATTCAAACGCCAACCATTTGGATGATTTGGAGTAGAAAATCGAAACAGGGCCTCGAAACATGTATCAACCGACCTTAAACAGAGCCTTTCTCTTGAAATTTTCACATAATCCTTGCTATTACAACCCAGAATTAACAAAATCTAACTAAATTACAAGCATATGGAGGCTAAAAGAGATCTTAACATTTGAATTTTGAGCAGATAACGAGCCTTAAAAATGAAATTGAAACCTAACATTAATCTTAACGACATGAACGAAATTAAACCCCAAATTCAGCCTGAAAATGGCTGTCACAAATTCGAATCAAAATCTTAAAGAAAATACAACAAACCCTAGAAGGCTAAAGTTTTAAATTAAACACAAAACCATAAATGAAAACCCAAAAACTGAAAACTAAAACCCTAGATTATACCTCTCTAACTCTAACTCTGAAGCCAACATCTTCGATTTATACCCAAACCCTCTTCAACCTCGGCCCTTCAATTCGTGCGAGGTGGATGGTAGAGATGGGATTGATGATGGTGCTGTGCTGGTGGGTCATGGAGCATTGATAGTTGATGAGGGTGAAGGTGGATGTGGCATTGATGTGCTGGCAGTGTTGCAGTGGAAGATGGTAGTGCGTGGCGCTGTGAATTGAAGAGAAAGATAGATGACTTAGAGAGAGAGAGAGAGAGAGATTGAACTGGAATGGGAGAAGGGGGAGGGTATCGGGTTTTAGGGTTTTCTGGGAACCGAGGGTGGAGAGAGAAACGAATATTAAGGGGAATAAGGGGGGAAAGGAAAGTGGGTCACGTGCCATGCACGTGGGCTGAAGGAAGATTTAGGTTTTATTTCATTTTTGTGCATTTTTTTGCCTTATTTTGCAAAGTTTTTCCTCAATTTATTCAATACCTACAAAATCAAATAAAATAAAATCAAAATAAATATAACAATTATAACGAGCATAAATCGGGTATAAAGTATTGTAAAAATAACACATTTTGGGCATACCACCACACCAAAATTTTGTTCATCCTCGAGTAAAATAACTAAACTACCAAAAAGAAATAGAATATTGAAGAAAAGAAAATCCTAACTCACTATTGTAGGAATCACGATTGCATTTAGCGTATGCAACAAGCCATTTAAACCCCTTGGTTTTCCAAGCGGACGAATGAGGTCTCGTGAGGGTTTTCAAGTGAAATACCCACGAAAATTATTTCAAAAAGAAAATCTTTTTGGTTTTTTCTTAAAGATACTATGTATAAAATTTAGGAAAAGATATGTACACATTCTAATCAACCAAATTACCCATTTAGCCAAGTTATCGACCTGCATATAAACAGAGTGTACATCAAAGCCCTCTACCCCATAAATGACATCAAAGTACTAATTTTTCACTCTACTGTACATCAAGATTCTGAATCCATCCAGTGCTCGTGTGCAAGTACATCATCACCCCAAGGCTTGGATTTACCAGAATCAGACTCAATCCTATTTGATTGGCACAACCACATTATTGACATATTAACATTGGAAGCAAGCTTTCCCAATAGCGGTATTGCCTCAAAGGGTAACACCCAGTAGTACGTCCCTCGAAGGGTAACACCTAGTAGTGCATGCCTCAAAGAAATACTTGTTATTCCATGTTTTATTTCATCTCTTTTTTTTCCCCTTCTTTATTCATTATTTTCACTCTTTATTTTTTTTCAGAGTAATCATGTCACAAGAAAGTGGGCGAACCGTTCATGGAAGCCTAAGGCCTAAATATAATGATGAAGGGATAAATAAGGATTGGATTATACATCTATAATGAATAATTGGAGTTAGAATTAGGGGTTATAATGACACACTGAGGCCACAGATCTTTCATGCACATCCTACTTAAATACAAGCTAATAACCTAAGCACAGGGGATTCAAGCTAATCAGAAATAGTACAATCGTCCCCCAAAACAAAAAATCTTTTTGGATTTCAATTTTTTTTAAAAAAAAAAAAGTATGCACAAATGGGCACCTCATCCCTCCAACAAAATCTCACAATGTCCTCATTGGGAGTGAGAAAGAAACATGAATAGTGAAAAGAAAAATCTAAAAAGAGAACATATGTTCAAACATAAAAACAAGACTCAAAAACAAAAGGGACATAACTTCAAATAAAGCAACCAACATAGACAAAAAAAAGCCATCAACTATATAAAAAGAAACTTAAATAGGACAAAGAATAAAAAGGGAGAGGAAAAGAGAGAGAGAGAGAAGAAGAGAGAAGAAGAAATTTCTAGCAAACCAGGTCGAGTGCTAAGTATTTCACATCACAATCACCGATCAGGGCTCAGTTCGTGGAGTATCAGACATTCCACATCTTCTTGGCTCGGCAGCTCCAGAAATTGTTTTGAACGCTGGCCATTCACATTAAAGGTACCACCACTCTGAGGATCCTCAATTTCAACTGCACTAAAGGGAAAAACGTGTGAGACAATATAAGAACCTATCCATTGGGACCTCAATTTTCTTAGAAACAGATGGAGTTTAGCGTTATATAAGAGTATTTTCATTCCTAGGGCAAACTCTTTTCTAAAAATATGTCGTTCATGAAACAACTTTGCCCTCTCTTTGTAAGATCGAGCACTCTCATATGCCTCAGCTCTAATCTCATCAAGTTCACTCAGTTGCAGTCGTCTCTCCTCACCCATGTAATCGCCTAACCTTAAAATTATTTAATTATGTTTATTTATTTAATTACCTCATGTTCATAATTGTTTTTTCTCACATTCATTTATCGCATTTATTCACCCTGGTGGAAAAATTTTATTTGGGCCCTCACTTTGCGATTTGTATTTTATTTGTTTATTTAATTGATTAACGAAAACTTTGGTAGAATTGATAATAGGCCCTAAAAAGTTTAATCTAAGTAATTTATTTTATTTTCCGTAACATTACAAAGATTTAATTTTTAGTTTTGTAAAAACGTTATCGTTAGAAAGCGTTTTATTCCCGAACCTAACTTATTTCGGCTATTTTGAAGCCCAACAAATTTGCTAGTTAACCTAACTAGTTACCATGATTAAGCTTAACCATGGTTAGTCCAAAAAAATCATTCTCTAGTTAATAACTCAGCCAAATGAGGTGATTATTCCCAAAAAAACACAACTCAATCCAAAACACTTTCTGTCTCTCTCCATTCTCTCTCTTCATGGCCAGCCAGCTCCAGCAGCTGACTAGGTGTTTTTCAACCAGTTTTCTGGCTAGCCCTAGTGGTTTCCAACCCTCCCAACATCCTAGTACCTCAAGCTAACATCCTCCATCATCAAAACCACTAAACAACACCTCCATCTCTACTTATCTTCAAGCAAAGTGAGTAATCTTGAAACTTGATCTTGTGCATTTTGCATTTTATTTTAGTTTTGATTCTTGTTTTTATGTTTGTGGTCTTTGATCTTGATGTTTTGATAAGAAATATGAGTTATTTTGATGTTGATCATGGTGGAGTTGAGGTTAGATCATGCTAGGGTTAGGGTTGGTGTTAATCATGCAAACTTGATGTTAAAGTGTTAGATTTTGATTGTTTTATTTTTAATTTGATCATCTTCTAATCTATTGGTGTTTATGATGATGTTTTGGGTGATTTCAAATGAGTTGTTGTGAGTCCAAGTTGGCCATAAACTAGGGTTTTGGAAAATACGGTATGGTTTGGATTAAACTAGCTTTAAGCTTGGTTTAAGTGTGTATTTGATTGAAAAGTGATCTTTCTTGGATATGATTATAAAATGAATTTGAGTGTAGCGATTTTGTGTGCTATTGGGATGGACCAAAGTTTATTTACATGCTTTTAAGGAATGGTTAAAGTTGAGGATTTGTGCAAAAGAAGTGAGGGAAATGCTAAAATAGTGAGGGCTGTAATTTCAGGAAAAATAGGATAGAATTCACGATTAAAATGGTAATGTTCGACCCATTCAAAAATTATGATTTTTGGTGGGTAGATATTTCAGTGTTAGCTTTGAAATTCCTTTTGAATCGCCTTAATCTATGGTCTGTGGAAAAAGTTATCGTCGTTTTACCAAAACTATGCAGAATGGACCAAAACTGACATGCTTGTGTTCTAGCCTCATTTTGGAAATTCTATTATCGGAGTAAAGCTTGGTATTCTAAATGAAAGATTTTAGAGATTCCTAAGCTTTCTATATTGGGGTTTTGAGACTCAATCAGAGGTTAGATGATTAAGTTATGAGTTATTCTTTCTGAGCCTCTATTATACTTTTACTTTTCTTTCACTAAATTATTAGCTATGAACTAAATATTTTTGCTAACTGTATTTTCCTACAACGATAATTTCGTACAGAATCAGGGCCTAATCTATGAATCAGCTTAATTAGTACAAAATTTCAGGTACGTTCATCATCTGTATCTTTAGAAATCAGCACATATTTATCAAAATTATAATATTTTGGTACGTACATCAATGAATTAGTTTAATCAGTGATTTATCACATAATTAGTGACCCCATCAGTTATCAGTTACAGGGCATAGCGCTTCAGTTACCCGCATCGCTTCAGGCCAGGTTCCGATTGGCTTGACAGGTGTACACCTATCTTCAGATCGTAACAGTTACCAGGGGTTCACTATCAGATAATTATTAACAACGCGGTTTCATATTTATCTCATTCCCTGTGTTTAATTAGAAATGAATTACAATACAGGCCCAACCGGTTTTGTTCATGAAGGTTTAATAATATAGGAATGCATGTACTGAGCTTCGGCTCACAGTTCGAAATGTTTTCATGTTTTGTTTTAGAAAAGTGTTTAGTGAATCGCCCTCAGCTGTGTAGGACGGCTGACGATGATAAGTGAGCCAGGAAGTCTATATGGAATAGTGGTGTATTATCGTTGAGATGTTATAACACCATATTGTGATATATTTTGGTGTTGAGACTGTATATTTCATCAAAATTCTATATTTTGATGTAATCCTTAAGATGTTTGAGTGGTTTTGATGTTAGAACAATTTCTATATTTATCTAAATCATTTGATGGGTTGTGATGGTGTGAGCACCTTTGACGGTAAACATTGATTACTATGGATAAGTTTGTCATGTACAAGAAAAGCCTTGTTCCTATTGGGCGGCGGTAATGCCTAATAATTTGGTTTATCATTTCTAGTTGGGGAAACTAATGAAACAAATACAAAAAGTGATTTATAAACATTTGGGGCATTACAGATTTGGCATCAAAGCCGGGTTGAGATTTTCTTAGTGGAATGTGGAGTTTAGAAATAAGAGGGTTAGAATAGTTGGTAATGAGGGCCATTGTATACGCCTAGAGTGATATTGGAAGTGTAGTAACATTATTAGAAATGTCGATTGCTTACATTTGCATGTTCCTCAATTATGGTTTTGTATGCCTCTCATATATGTCATTTCTTTGTTAGATGGGCCCTTATGGTGTTAACATGATGCCGGGTGCATCTATGGCTGCTCACATCGCACTGCTGCATGCTAGTATAAAGGCTCATTCACAGGACCCTTTTTCTAAGTTTCACAGTATTACAGTCCGTGCACATAGATTGCTCTGGTCGTTACCCGTAGTTCATCCGTGGATGGAGTTTAGGCTCTGTCATCATCACTATATGGTAATAGGGAACCCAAGTTGGGACGGGCCTAGGTTTTAGGGCAGGGGGCTTGGACCACTATCGCTACAGAATTGTTATTGAGGGGCGACTTTGAGCAGATTTGAATTACCATGGAGACTCTACAGCATGTCTTCCGATTGCATTAGGCACATCCTCTGCCTACAGCTCCAACACTAGCACAGGGACCACCCTCCTCGCTCGCACCAAGTACCCCACTGATGCCTGAGAGTCTTGGGGAGGCTCATGTGGTGATAGATCTCCCTGATACACCAGAGACAATGGTGGTTAGTTCTCAGGACGAGGGCCATTAGGAGGAGGAGGATGGTCCCAAGGATGATCAGGACATTTTTGAGGTGGTGGTAGAGTAGCAGTGGGATCAGGAGATTGACGAGATGATAGTGAAGCAATAGATTGAGGAGGAGGTTGGTGCTGCCGAGTCAAAGGCATCGACTAGTAGCTTTGATTCAGGTGAAGAGCCTGATGATGAGTCAAACCCGGATTATGATCCATCTTGGGAGCATTAGGTAGTTCTAGGGGTTCGTGTTAGTATGTTTGTTTCTTAGCCCTATTTGTTTATAGCATGGTCGGTTTGGATTGATGTATTTTGGGTAGGATATGACATTTTATATTGTTAGTCCAATACTCTCCGGCCGTGATGACATGGTCCGTATCTCTTTTTGGTCTTGTGGCGGACGTAGTGTCTAAGGGATAGTTAGTGTTTGGGGTTGGGGTATGAGTAAAAACTGACTTTTCCAGTCAGTTAGATGTAACATGCTTTGCTGATCATGTGCACAAACAGGCAGTTATGTATGTAAATAAGTAGTTATGAAATAAGATAATGAAGCTTTGGGTTTATTTTTAATAGTCTTTGAGTTATATTAAATGTATTTATTGGGCATGCTTATCGTATATGTTTGGGTATTCCAATGATTGAATTGTTTCGTTTAATGTATAATTAGAATGTGAATCAGTGCACAATAGTACAGAGATTCATATAGAGGAAATCTCGGATCATGGCCAGGGATCGGGTAATCAAGCCTCCTACCATGTGCCACCAAATTTTGGCCAAATGTAACACCCGCAGCTGCTAGGGCCGGAAGCGTTATATTTACTTAACTTTCTATTTAAATTCTGGGACCAACGGACAGAGTTTCCCCTAAAAACTGACCGTTTCCAGGCAAAAAGCCTTACAATAAGTCCCTATAAATCAACGGAAACGTAAAACATTTAAAACACAGCTCAACGGCCACACGCCGGAGTTCATAACTCAACGAGCCACCCGCTCGGAGTACACCAAACAGAATAGTTCATTAATAAATGAAAAGCAAAAGATACAACTCAACAGTTCACACAACCGGAGTATTGAGGTTTACATCCCAAAGCATAATTAACTTTAACCAAGAAGACATCTAACTATTTAGATGGTTGGCTCATACGGCCATACAGAGCGACTCATAAACAATATGCATTACATGAACTTAGAATACCTGTTTACAAACATTTCAAACTGAGAATACATAATGTGACTTCATTAAACATGTAAGATCCCCTCAAATGAGTACAAACGACACCTTGCAAGCATGAACAGATTCCATCTTGACATAGCTGATTCAACTTTTTCCTGTTATAAAGAAAACCTGGGGAAAAGGGGAAAGAATAGTGGGATGAGCAACCACATGCTCAGAGAGTGCCCCCCGACCCCCTTAAAACTAAAACTGTTGCAGGCAGTAATATCTTTACTAGTCACATATCACGTATCCATACTTTACTATCATATTAGGCGTTCATAAAATTCTTATGGAAACGTCACTAACCATAAACATCACTTTAGGCACTCAAACATATTTCTAGGTCCCTAAATGACCAAACTTCTTCACTACCAAGCAGTCAAACACTTAAACAAGCGACGAGGCTAAGCGCAGAAATTTTCTTGTTCATAAATATAACTTCTTGCCATTCTATTCCAACTATGCATGAAACCCTATTCATATGATGTGCACATAAGGTTGTTTTTTTCCAGAATCATACTCTTCTTGGCATTTCATTCGTATGGTATGCATAAGATACACACATTTCAAGCCTTAACCAATTCTCATTCATAGGGTATGCATGAAATATGCTCATGAGGCTTACTTTTCATATTCGCATCTTACTTAGCATCTCATTCATAAGTTATACTTAGAACATGCACATATCATACACAGGAAGCTTTCTTTCTTTTACTGAAAACACTTCAGTTAGCCTCTTGAGGCTCACAAAAACTCTTCTCTTAGCCTCTTGAGGCTCACAAAAACTCTTCTCTTAGCCTCTTGAGGCTCATATACTTTTAAAAGAATCTCTTTCATCTTGGTCTCATAATGACCCTTAAAAACTTTCTTTCTGAAATACTTAAAAAAATCTCTTTCATCTTGGTCTCATAATGACCCTTAAAAACTTTCTTTCTGAAATACTTAAAAAGGCGAAACGCCAACTGCTTTTCTTATTTAATAAGGAACTACTCTGGGCATAAGATCATCATAAAGTGCTAGTTAGAAGAGATCTACACTCAATCCCACTGAGATTAACTCACACTAAGCTCTTACTCCTGGGATGACAACTAACTTTGGACCTTAACCCTCGTCAGGGCCTCTAGGGATTACTCCCTGGGCTAGGGATTCCCCCGTTCAACCAGGTTCACTCGCATCCATTGTCCCTAAGCACTTATCTTAGCCATTTAAACTGATCATAACGACTAATAAGTTTGGTGCCTCTCATAGCGAAATCCTTTATCATGCAACTCATGCCTTTGTAAAACTCTTTAGGATTCCGCCGTTCAATCAGGTTCACTCCCAAAACTATATTCATTTAGTTAAAATATGCCATTATACACTAATATTTATGGCTAGTATTATTTCAAAACATGAAATCCTTCTTTGAAAATCTCACCCTTTTGTACATAATGTAACTTGAGGACATGGAAGGGAAGGGGGGTCCACATGTATCACATTCAAGCACTTCATGATCAATTCGTCACAATGAGCCACACATGGCCTCGCAATCCACACGATTGTGGTTAATTCACAACCCAGGCTCCCTCCTCACAAGCACCGTACCAGAAGAACCTTGAGCCACTCATAGTTCTACCTCAAACCATCCAACCACCATCTCGGTTCTCAATTCGATAATCATAACATATCATCAAAAAGGGTCTGATGAAATAGCTATGAATAACTTGCCGAGCAAGCAGCAACCGTCCCATAGCTCGTTACCACATACAGAAGCATAAATATATAGGTATATTTTGCATTAACTTGAAATAAGAACTCAATTAACTGAAATAAACTCACAACGCATGAAACTTAGTCTACATTCATGACTTGCGAATAGAAGGTAAGCATACCAAATTCATGCCACTTTCACGCATAACTAGTCAACTAATATTCAAAGTATAACCATCCAACTAGACATGCATTAGCTTAAAAATGTTCTCAGGTCGTTTCAAACATTCATACATTGAAGTTAAGGGGGTAAACATGCTCACTTCGTCATTCAAATGTTATTTCCAAAGCTGTTTTATAAGCATTGTTCAACTAAATAGGCAAGTATCGATTCGAAGCGTTCATTCATTGTTTCGAAGTTACATTTCAAGTCTAATTGAGCTATTTCAGCATAATACGATTCCAAACATTCATTTATTACATCGAAATCATTATTCGAATCTAAAATAATTCATTTAAGCGTAAGTCCTTTCAGGGTATTCATTTCTTTTCGAAGCTATTAATCGAGCATGAATCGACTAAGTGTACATGGGTCCATTCTAGGCATTTATAGCCTATTACAAAGTCATTAAACAAACATGATTCCGTTAAGCATACATATAACGATTCTAAGCATTTAAAGTTTACTTCAGACTTGTTAAATGATCATGGGTCATTTATGGTTTGCTTCGAACTTAATAAACGGTTATGAATTAACTAAACATACATTCATCGTTTCTAAACATTTATAATCCACTTCGAAGTTAGTTTTCAGGCATGAATTAACTGAATAGGTTCGAATCAAAGCTAAATACGCATAATTCACTTTGAATAAAATCTTCAGGCATGAATTAACTAAATAGATTCGAATCAAAGCTAAACACGCATAATTCACTTCGAAGTTAAATCTTGAGGCATGAATTAACTAAATAGATTCGAATCATAGCTAAACACACATAATTCACTTCGAATAAAATCTTCAGGCATGAATCAACCAAATAGATTTGAATCAAAGCTAAACATGCATAATTCACTTCGAAGTTAAATCTTCAGGCATGAATTAACTAAATTAACTTGAATTGATTCTAAGCCACTTTCGAGTATTAATCAACTAAACTAACATATATCGATTCGAAGTCACAATCGGGCAAAAACTAGCTTAACTTAACATGCTTCACTACTTAAAGCTTAAAACAATTTTGAAACTACTAATACTTAGGAGGTGAGAAACACCCCCTTGAATCCAAGCTAAGGGCCCGATCTGGGTGATTTTTGGGTGGTTAGAAATCCAGTTCTGCCTCTCCCTGTTGCTGGGCTACTGTTGCTGCTGGTGGTCGCCGGCATTGGCTCCACCGTCGACGGCAACAGTCGGGTGGCGTGGGGCTGAGGGTTTCGAAACCTCAACCATCGAACCGAGCCCCTCACTCTCAATCTCGCTCGATCCCTCTCTCTTTTTCTTTACCGGTCCGCGCTCGTGGCTGGTGGTGCACACCGGCAACTCCCTCGTTTCTCTCTCCTTCCCTCAGTCTCGATCTCCCTTCTTCTCTCTGCTCTGCTTGTCGCGACAGCTGCGTCCCGGGATGGCCGACCGGGCGCGCCAAGGTAGCGCTGCCATCGCCGCCGCTGGCCCCCCTATTCCTCTTTCTCTCCTCTAGTGATGGCAGGTTCACCGGGGGGGTTAGGGTTTGAGGTCCCCCCTGCTCGTGTCCATCGTGGAGAAGAAAGGGGGCTTCGGCCCCCTTTTTGATTGAATTTTTTTTTTGTGTTCTTGATTTAATGCTCGCTCATTCAACTAAAGTTACTAACTCAATCTCGTTCCTTGTTCTAATCTGAATCTTTAATACAATCACTCATCAATTATTTGTTCCCAAAATACGTCGAGGTTCGATTTTCATAAACCTCGAAACTAATTCTAAGGTTGGAATCCTAATCGTGTTCGGGAAACGACTAAATAAATCGAATAATGACTAAATTAAAATATCAATATAATTTAAGGCAAAACGAAAATGCGGGGTCTTACACTCTCCCCCTTAAAGGAATTTCATCCTCGAAATTCTAAATCTAAGTTCGGTCTTTCTTAGAATACACACACATAACTAGGATCTACGCGATAGGTTTTCAAAAGGCTTCATTTTGCAGACACTACTTCTTTTAAATCGAAAGAAAATGGCTTATGATATCCAGTCTCCTCTTCGCCAATCCTCTTCAAGCTTCTACTTACTCTATTTAGGCGCTGAGGGCAAATCGCATCGAAGAGGGGCAAATGAGTTGGCGAGGAAAACCATATCGAGTTGCTTTTGAAGAATGAACAAAGATTTTCGATAATCTAGACTCAATTCGCACGACAAGCACTAATTCTATGCATATGTATTTATAAGTGGGCATCGAAGGGCATGACAATCGAGACAATGATGTATTAAGGTCATACACTAGCAGTCTCATTCCAAAACATGAATTCAAGTCACTTTTGGGATCACAATGGTTAACATCGAGATTCCTATCCACATTTAGAACAATAAAAATGTCATATAGCACCACATAGCATCACTTAAGCAAGCAATTACAAAATGGAAGCATACGCAACTAATGTTCGTATGTTTATACATCCGTCACAACTAGCCTTTAGGCCTCGCATTCACGTTTACTTAGATAGGACATGCTCAAATGATGTGAAGAGGTTAACAACAGAGCACGAAAGGTCAAGGATCATAATAGCATGAACTCGTATAATCATGTTGATAGGAACAACTTGAAGAAAAGGTGCTAATCTAGAGATGCAAGTTGATGACTTTGATGGTGGGAAGGTTTTTCCTAGGGTCACTACTTGGACCTGACTGCCTCTTAAGTCATAGATTCATACGAGTGAATGGTTATGCTGCTAAGGTCATCTCATTATACTTCAAATACTAGCGCATGCATTTACTTAGCTAAAACATGGAATCATAGAAGTCCCGAAATGCAAACAATGAGTCAGTGGTCATGTCGTGCTATGAATTACAAAACTTATATTATCTGGATGACCAAGTCATATACTAACCAATTTAAGTCAAGCAAACACCAAGTAGTGCAACAACTTATTTGCAATCACATAACTAGTCATGACTTAATTCCTATAGTGTATTAATGTGTGCACATAATAGATGTGAGTGTCCACACATAGGATGATATGACCCTAAATGCTCTATGATGCTACTTTCTTACACATGAGATACATATGTCTTTGAACGTGATGTATGTAAATGCAGCTCTATTGTCATTTAGTCATGCATTACATACATCGAGTTTGACTAATCCAACTATAACACAAGAGAACAGTATTGATGGGCTATAAATGATGATCCAAGAGTCATGCCGTGAAAGTAACTACATAAATCATATCATTCTAACTAATACAGTCACATGTTCAATCAAATTCAAGCCAAGCAATTACAAAAACTCACTTTGGTGGCATTTGATCACAAACACGTCGATGGTTACATACAATAATCCTATCTATATGTATTCTTATGGTCTTACACAGCACATAACACCATAACAAATCTTTAAGACATGCGGACCCACATGTTGTCCTATAGAAAGAACACCTAGACATGTAGGTATGCATGCAATCCTCCTTTTGTAGCCTATGGTCAACGGCATGCTCTAAAATCCATCCAATTTAGGAAAGATTGGTGTTGAGCAGCTAGAATTGTGTAAGTATGGTTGACATCAATAGCCTCATAGGCACACGTTGAGGTCTTGCGAGGTACATCTATTTTACAGGTGATCGTAGGAGTCTTATTGAAGGTCGCTTACCTTAGGAGGGATCGTTTACTATGTACAATTCCAAAGTCTACTAGGTTCGTTCTCCCCTGAGCTTTCTAGGTGCATTAGGGTTCACTCGAGCCAAAACATCGTCACCCCATTCACGAATAACAATCCGTATAATAGAAAGCAAGTAATGCACGGTTTAGGCAACGATGGCAAAGAAGGAGAACGGTTGGTACACTTTACACAATGTTTCTCAAGGTCCTACCATTAGTACATAGTCTTCAAGCATGCATATAAAAGTAACCCCTAATATACTTAGGGAATTTGGAATTCAAAAGAAAACAGGGAAGACATCATTTAGTAGGATTACCAACTGTAGCAATCGATCTCAACATGTATAATACAATGGCATGTACTTGGAAACCTAAGCTCGTTCATCATAGCTAAAGAGTGTAAAGTAAATCTTGACTCGACAACGAAAAGATATTAACATTTCGAAACTTCGGATTTTAAAGGTGAAAATAGCCGATCTGTTTTGAACTTCTTCTCTACCATCCTTTGAGTACGTCTGCTCACTCCATTGTGGGGCCCGAGGAGCAAATCGTATTTTAGGGGCAAAGACGAGCTTAGAAAAGAATTTTCAATCGCTTGAGTCTAATTGACGGCTTTAATTATCGATTGTCTTAACAGAGTGCATGAAGAAAACATTTATCATTCAAAACATCACTTAGCTCACACGTTACAAGTGAATTGGACTCACTTCCTAACACAAGGCTCACATACATCCGATTGGCTCAACCGGAACACCTAAAAGTCAATTAGTGAAGTCAACTCGCATATTAGGAACATATTACACCAATGAAATATTCACAATGCCACTTGAAGGTGTGGGGAGAGCTATTTAACTCTTATATTAACACACAACTCGCCACTTTTACTAAGTCGACCAACTAGAGCCTCGCATAAGTCAAGGATGGCTATACCATAAAGCAACTTGCACACGAAGCAGGCATATGTCACATAACCACAAAGTGTTCCTAGGCACCTATATGAGATGCAGGACTCAGGTCGCAGCCTATGGTCGCACGACCATGCTCTGATACCATCAATGTAACACCCCCAGCCCCTAGGGCTGGAAGCGTTACGTTTACTTAACTTTCTATTTAAATTCTGGGATGAACGGATAGAGATTCCCCTAAAAACTGACCGTTTCCAGGCTAAAAGCCTTACAATAAGTCCTTGTAAATCAACGGAAATGTAAAACATTTAAAACATAGCTCAACGGCCATACGTCGGAGTTCATAAGTCAACGAGCCACCCGCTTAGAGTACACCAAACAGAATAGTTCATTAATAGAGGAAAAGCAAAAGATACAACTCAACAGTTCACACAACCGGAGTATTGGGATTTACATCCCAAAACATAATTAACTTTAACCAAGAAAACTATTTAGATGGTTGGCTCATAAGGCCATACAGAGCAACTCATAAACAATATGCATTACATGAACCTAGAATACCTGTTTACAAACATTTCAAATTGAGAATACATAACGTGACTTCATTAAACACGTAAGATCCCCTCAAATGAGTACAAACGACACCTTGTAAGCATGAACAGATTCCATCTTGACATAGCTGATTCAACTTTTTCCTTTTATAAAGAAAACCTGGGGAAAAGGGGAAAGAATAGTGGGATGAGCAACCACACGCTCAGTGAGGGTCCCCCAACCCCCTTAAAACAAAAACCGTTGCAAGCAGTAATATCTTTACTAGTCACATATCACGTATCCATACTTTACTATCATATTAGGCATTCATAAAATTCTTATAGAAACATCACTAACCGTAACTTCACTTTAGGCACTCAAACACATTTCTAGGTCTCTAAATGACCAAACTTCTTTACTACCAGGCAATCAAACACTTAAACAAGGGACGAGGCTAAGCACAGAAATTTTCTTTTTCATAAACATAACTTCTTGGCATTCCATTCCAACTATGCATGAAACCCTATTCATATGATGTGCACATAAGGTTATTTCTTTCTAGAATCATACTCTTCTTGGCATTTCATTCGTATGGTATGTATAAGATGCACACATTTTAAGCCTCAATCAATTCTCATTCATAGGGTAAGCACGAAATATGCTCATAAGACTTACTTTTCGTATTCGCATCTTACTTAGCATCTCATTCATAAGTTATACTTAGAACATGCACATATCATACACAGGAAGCTTTTCTTCTTTTACTGAAAGCACTTCAGTTAGCCTCTTGAGGCTCATATTCTTTTAAAAGAATCTCTTTTATCTTAGTTTCATAATGACCCTTAAAAACTTTCTTTCTGAAATACTTAAAAAGACGAACGCCAACTGCTTTTCTTATTTAATAAGAAACTACTCTGGGCATAAGATTGTCATAAAGTGCTGGTTGGGAGAGATCTACACTCCATCCCAGTGAGATTAACTCACACTAAGCTCTTACTCCCGGGATGGCAACTAACTTTGGACCTTAACCTTCGTCAGGGTCTCTAGGGATTACTCCCCAGGCTAGGGATTCCCCCGTTCAAGTAGGTTCACTCCCATCCATTGTCCCTAAGCACTTATCTTAGCCATTTAAACTGGTCATAACGACTAATAAGTTTGCTGCCTCTCACAGCGAAATCCTTTATCATACAACTCACGCCTTTGGAAAACTCTTTAGGATTCCCCTGCTCAAGCAGGTTCACTCATAAAACTGTATTCATTTAGTTAAAATATGCCATCATGCACTAATATTCATGGCTACTATTATTTCAACCCATGAAATCCTTCTTTGAAAATCTCACCCTTATGCACATATTGTAACTTGAGGACATGGAAGGGAAGGAGGGTCCACATGTATCACATTCAAGCACTTCATAATCAATTCATCACAATGAGCCACACTTGGCCTCGCAATCCACACGATTGCGATTAATTCACAACCCAAACTCCCTCCTCACAACCACCGTACCACTTGAACCTCGAACCACTCATAGTTCTACCTCAAACCATCTAACTACCATCTCGATTTTCAATTCGATAATGATAACATATTATCAATAAGGGTCTTATGAAATAGCTATGTATAACTTACCGAGCAAGCAGCAACCATCCCATAGCTCGTTACCACATACAGAAGCATAAATATATAGGTATATTTTGCATTAACTTGAAATAAGAACTTAATTAACTGAAATAAACTCACAATGCATAAAACTTAGTCTACATTCATGACTTACGAATAGAAGGTAAGCATACCAAATTCATGCCACTTTCACGCATAACTAATCAACTAATGTTCAAAGTATAACTATCCAACTAAACATGCATTAGCTTAAAAATGTTCTCAGGTCATTTCAAACATTCATACATTGAAGTTAAGGGGGTAAACATGCTCACTTCGTCATTCAAATGTTATTTCCAAAGCTGTTTTATAAGCATAGTTCAACTAAATAGGCAAGTATCTATTCGAAGCGTTCACTCATTGTTTCGAAGTTACATTTCAAGTCTAATTGAGCTATTTCAGCATAATACGATTCTAAACGTTCATTTATTACATCGAAATCATTATTCGAATCTAAATAAGTCATTTAAGCCTAAGTCCTTTCAGGGTATTTGTTTCTTTTCGAAGCTATTAATCGAGCATGAATCGACTAAGTGTACATGGGTCGATTCTAGGCGTTTATAGTCTATTACGAAGTCATTAAACAAACATGATTCCGTTAAGCATACATATAATGATTCTAAGCATTTAAACTTTACTTCGGAGTTATTAAAGGATCATGGGTCATTTATGGCTTGCTTCGAACTTAATAAACGATTATGAATTAACTAAACATACATTCGTCGTTTCTAAACATTTATAATCCACTTCGAAGTTGGTTTTCAGGCATGAATTAACTGAATAGGTTCGAATCAAAGGTCAACACGCATAATTCACTTCGAATTAAATCTTCAGGCCTAAATTAACTAAATAGATTCGAATCAAAGCTAAACACGCATAATTCACTTCGAAGTTAAATCTTCAGGTATGAATTAACTAAATAGATTCGAATCAAAGCTAAACACGCATAATTCACTTTGAATTAAATCTTCAGGCATGAATCAACCAAATAGATTCGAATCAAAGCTAAACATGCATAATTCACTTCGAAGTTAAATCTTCAGTCGTGATTTAACTAAATTCACTTGAATTAATTCTAAGCCACTTTCGAGTATTAATCAACTAAACTAACATGTATCAATTCGAAGTCACTATCGGGCATAAACTAGCTAAATGTAACATGCTTCACGACTTAAAACTTAAAACAATTTTGAAACTACTAATGCTTAGGAGGTGACACCCACCTTGAATCCAAGCTAAGGGCCCGATTTGGGTGATTTTTGGGTGGTTAGAAATCCGGTTCTGCCCCTCCCTATTGCTGGGCTGCTGTTGCTACTGGTGGTCGCCGGTGTGGGCTCCACCGTCGACGGCAACTGTTGGGGTGGCGTGGGGCTGAGGGTTTTGAAACCTCAACCATTGAACCGAGCCCCTCACTCTCAATCTCGCTCGATCCCTCTCTTTTTTTCTTTACCGGTCCACGACCGTGGCCGGCGGTGCGCACCGCAGCGCCGGCAACTCCCCCATTTCTCTCTCCTTCCCTTAGTCTCGATCTCCCTTCTTCTCTCTGCTCTGCTTGCCGCGACAGCTGCGGCTAGGGATGGCCAACCGGGCGCGCCAAGGTGGCGCCGCCGTCGCCGCCGCTGGCCCCCCTATTCCTCTCTCTCTCCTCTAGTGATGGCAGGTTCACCGGGGGGGGTTAGGGTTTGAGGTCCCCCCCTGCTCGTGTCCATCGTGGAGAAGAAGGGGGCTTCGGCCCCCTTTTTGATTGATTTTTTTTTTTTGTGTGTTCTTGATTTAATGCTCGCTCATTCAACTAAAATTGCTAGCTCAATCTCATTCATTGTTCTAAACTGAATTTTTAATACAATCACTCATCGATTATTCGTTCCCAAAATACATCAAGGTTCGAATTTCATAAACCTTGAAACTAATTCTAAGGTTGGAATCCTAATCGTATTCAGGAAATGACTAAATAAATCGAATAACGACTAAATTAAACTATCGATATAATTTGAGGGCAAAAACAGCACGAATTAACTTTAAAATCAATAATAACAATAATAATCCCTTTTTAATAAAATTATAGCTCCTGAAAGCACATCAATAATCATTTAACTCATATAGTTATTAAAAATACGATTTTAGAACGTAAAAAGGAAATTTAGTTAGCTTAACAGAAAACGAAAATGCAGGATCTTACTACACCAAATGCCACCGATTCCTTCTGAATTGGCTAACAACATTGGGGACCCAAACTATTGGCCGGCCTTAGTAGCTGAATTAATGAAGCTGATTCCCCAAGTGCCTACTAAAACCCCTCCTAAAGAGGATAAATTAGCATCAACGCAGCCCTAAGGTTTATGATGGAACTTATGATCCAGTAGTATTTGAGAAATGGATAAGGGGAATGGAGAAAATCTTTGTAATGGTAGAAGTACAAGAAGAAAAAAAGTAAATATTGGGACGTATTATTTGACCGGTGAAGCTGTCATTTGGTGGAATATTGTTAAGGATAAGCTCGTTGGGCCTGAATTCACCAGGAATAAATTCTTAAGTGAGTTGAGGGAAAATTTTCTAGCCAGTTGTGGTCCAAAAGTAGAAGGAGAAAGAGTTTGTGGACTTGAAGATGAGTAGCACTATGACTGTGATGTAGTTCACTAGTAAGCTCATAGAATTATTTAGGTTTTTTCCTGATTTTGTGTCATATGAAAGGTTGAAGATGAGAAGGTTTAAAGAGGGTTTGGCCTTCTATATTCGGAATCAGTTAGTTGGGCAACCAATTTTGACTTACTAAGAAATATATGAGCGAGCGGCTGAAGTGGAGCGAGTAAAGATAGAGTTGACAGCACTGAATCCAATCAACCAAAAGAGAAAGGGGTTTGAGCGAGGAACTCAGAGTGATAGTGTGAACCAGAAGAAACCTACTCCTGCTCCCCCCAGGAGCCATCCTGCAGGCTCAATAGCACCCTGTGCGAAATGCGGCAGAACAAATCACACCGCCGTTGAATGCCGAGTAGCAACTAATAAGTGCATGTGATGTGGAAGCCTTGAACACCTGATTGCTGCATGCCCCCAAAGGATGAAGGCTGTAGACAATGGTGCAGCGAAACCCTTGGCCCCACTTCATTAAGGGGCCCTGCCACTAAGCCCTACACCAGTAGGACGGGTGTATGTAAGGAGCAAGAAGGAAGCTGCCACCTCTGGTACGGAAGTAACTAAAATTCTCTCTTTAAATTCAAAGTCATTTTGTATATTATTTGACTCGGGTGCTGCTCATTCATTTATATCCACCTGATCTGCCATGCAGTTAAACCTGGAAGATAGGAGGATGGAAACCAATTGTAGGATCAGGCTACCCAATGATTGTGTGATTGAATGCCCTGTCTCATATAAACTTGTTCCCATTCCCATTGATGGAACCACCTTCCGTATGGATTGGATTCAATTTGATTTATCTGATTTTTGAAATCATTCTGAGAATGAATTGATTGCACACCTATGGAGCTAAGATTTACTGTGAAGATCCTAAGGTTATTTTGAAAGATGAAAGAGGAAGAGAAGTATTCTTCTATGGGCAGAGAGAGGAAAAATCCTATCCCTTGGTTTCTACTATGAAAGCAAGTAAGCTAATATGTCAAGGGTGCATGGGATATTGGTGTTATGCTATTGACCCCCGAGCAAAAGAAAACAAAGCTAGAAATATTCCTATAGTCTATGAATTTGAGTATGTTTTCCCTGAAGAGTTACCAACATTACCCTCATAGAGGGACATTGATTTTGGAATTAAATTAATCCCTGATGCCCAACCTATTTCCAAAGCCCCATATCGCATGGCCCCAATTGAGCGTAAAGAGCTAAAGCTTCAATTAGATGAGCTATTGCAGAAGGGCTTTATTAGGCTAAGTGTGTCATCATGGGTGCCCCAGTGATGTTCGTGAAGAAAAAGGATGAAACTTAAAGACTGCGTATTGACTGCAGGGAGTTGAACAAGATCACCATCAAAAATAAATATCCCTTACCGTGAATCGATAACTTGTTTGATCAATTACAAGGAGCAAGAGTCTTATCTAAGATTAATTTGCGGTCTAGGTAGCACCAACTTAGAATCAAACCTGAAGACATCCCCTAGACTGCGTTTAGAATTAGGTATGGTCACTATGGGTTCACATTGATGCCATTTGGTCCCGCCAATGCTCCCGCAGCCTTCATGGATCTTGTGAACAGAGTCTTCAGACCCTACCTGGAGAAATTTATGATGGTGTTCATAGATGACATTCTTATCTATTCTAAGGACAGAGATGAATATGTTGATCATTTGAGGATAGTGTTACAAACCCTGAGAGATTACCAACTTTACGGCATATTAAAGAAGTGCAAGTTTTGGTTAGAAGAAGTGGTGTTCTTGGGACATGTAGTTATAAAAGAGGGAATCAAAGTTGACCTCTAGAAGGTGAAGGCAATCACAGAATGGTCAAGGCCTACTAACATCACTAAGGTTAGAAGCTTTCTGGGTTTAGGAGGTTACTATCAAAGGTTCATCAAGGACTTTTAAAAATAGCTTCACCCCTGACCAATCTGATGAAGAAAGCGAACAAGTTTGAGTGGACCGAAAAATGTGATAAAGCTTTTCAAGATCTAAGGCAGCGACTAACTACCACCCCAATCCTAACACTACCAAAGCAAGGTAAGCAGTATACCATTTGTAGTAATGCTTCAAAGAACGGATTGGGGTGTGTTCTGATGCAGGAAGATAAGGTAGTAGCTTATGCCTTTCAACAACTCAAGCCCTATGAGAAAAACTATCCTACCCCTGACTTGGCGTTAGCAGCCATGGCTTTGCGCTGAAAATTTGGAGACATTACTTATATGAAGTACCATGTAGGATTTGTACTAACCATCAAAGTTTGAAGTATCTCTTCATCTTGAAGGAGCTCAACTTGAGGCAACGGCGTTGACTTGAGCTGCTTAAGGATCATAATTTGCAAATTCAATATCATCCAAGAAAATCAAATGTTATAGCAGATGCCTTGAGTAGGGAAGTGCTACATAGCTCAAATACTGTGGTGATTACTCAGCTGAATCTCCTAAAAGAACTTGAGGAGTTGGGAATTTAAGTAGTCTCCCATCGGCAAGCACATGTTCAATTATCAGCACTTATCTTACAGCCTTCCATAGTGGAGAAAATTTGAGTGAACTAAGAAAGTGATCTAGAACTCCAAAGAATAAAACAAAATTTAGAGAAAGGAAAGTCTCTGGGTTTGTAGTACATGAGGATGGGACCCTGCGATTCCAGAATCGTCTATATGTGCCTTGAAATGAGGAATTAAGGAAACAGATCCTGGAGGAGGCTTACAATACTCACTACTCAGCACATCCAGGAGGTACCAAGATGTACAGTGATTTAAGGCAATACTTCTTGTAGAATAATATGAAAAAGGAGGTTGCAGAATATGTAGATAAGTGTCTGACCTGCCAGAAAGTTAAAGCAGATCATCAGCGTCATGTGGGTGAATTATGATCCCTAGAAATTCCCACTTAGAAGTGGGATTCGATCTCAATGGATTTTGTTATGAGTTTACCCCTTTCTGCCCCGAAGAAGAATGCTATATGGGTGATAGTCAATCGGCTTACTAAGTCGGCCCATTTTCTGCCAATTAAAGATACTAGGGCTGAAAAATTAGCCCCGTTGCATGTTAAAGAGATAGTCCGACTACACGAAATCCCCTCAGATATATGATCAGATAGGGATCAAAGATTCCAAGCCCGTTTTTGACAAGTACTTCAAAAGGCCCTTGGGACCAAATTAAACTTTAGTAGCTCTTACCACCCTGAAACAGATGGGCAAACCGAAAGAGTGAATCAAATTCTAGAGGACTTGTTAAGAGATTGTGCATTGGAGTTCCAAGAGAAATGGGAAGATGATTTACCTTTGGTGGAGTTTTCTTATAACAATAGCTATCAGTCAACCATCAGAATGACCCCGTTTGAGGCTTTATATGGGCGAAAATGTAGAACCCCACTGTGCTACAGTGATTTACATGAGGCATTAATTATAGGCCCTGAAATGGTCCAGGAAACCATGGAAACAATAAGAAGGATTCAAGACATATTATGGTTGCCCAGAGTCAACAAAAGAGTTCTGCGGATAAGAGAGGGACGTCTTTGGAATTTTAAGTAGGCAATAAAGTTTTTCTGAAGGTATCGCCAACTAAGTGTATCAAGAGGTTTGGGGTATGAGGCAAATTAAGTCCAAGATATATTGGGCCATATGAAATCATTGAAAAGTTTACTCGTGTAGCTTATCGTCTAGATCTGCCGGTTGAACTAGAACACGTGCACAACATGTTTTACAACTCTCAGCTTCGAAAGTATACCCCAAATCCAAACCACGCCATTGCATCTAAACCTATTGAAATCACTGCAGATTTAGTATATGAAGGGCAACCAATTCGAGTACCAGATCGCAGGATTAAGTAGTTACACAACAAGCAGATACTTCTAGTCAAAGTGCTATGGTCAAATCATACCTCCCAAGAAGGTACTTGGGAGACTGAAGAGGAAATGAAAGCCAAATATCAACAATTATTTGAGGTAATCTTGCATTACATGGAAAAGTCATAAGTTTCGAGGGTGAAACTCTTTAAGGGGGAAGGGCTGTAATAGCCCAACCTAAAATTATTTAATTATGTTTATTTATTTAATTACCTCATGCTTATAATTTTTTTCTCATATTCATTTATCACATTTACTCACCCTGGTGGAAAAATTTTATTTGGCCCCTCACTTGGCGATTTGGAATTTATTTGTTTATTTAATTGATGAACGAAAAGTTTGGAAGAATAGATAATAGTCCTTAACAAGTTTAATCAAAGTAATTTATTTTCTTTTTCACAATATTACAAAGATTTAATTTTTAGTTTCGTAAAAACGTGATCGTTACGAAGCGTTTTATTCCCGAACCCAATTTATTTCCATCATTTTAAAGGCCAACAAGTTTGCCTGTTAATCTAACTACATACCATGATTAAGCATAACCATGGTTAGTCCAAAAAAATCATTGTTTAGTTAAAAACTCAGCCAAATGAGTTGATTAGTCGAAAAAACACCACTTAATCCAAAACAGTTTCTCTCTCTCCTTTCTCTCTCCTCACGTCCAGCCCGGTTCAGTAGCAGACAGGCTATTTTGCATCCAATTTTCCAACTAGCCCTGGTGGTTTCGATCCCCCCAACATGCTAGTACCTCAAACTACCATCCTCCATCTACGTATCTTCAAGCAAAGTGAGTAACCTTGAAACTTGATCTTGCTGGTTTTACATTTTAATTTAGTTTTGATTTTTGTTTTGATGTTTATGATCTTTGATCATGTTTTTTTGCTAACAAATAAGAGTTATTTTGACATTGATCATGGTGGAGTTGAGGTTGGATCATGCTAGAGTTAGGGTTTGTGTTAATCATGCAAGCTTGATGTTAAAGTGTTAGATTCTGATTGTTTTATTTTTAATTTGGTCATCTTCCAATCTATTGGTATTTATGATGAAGTTTTTGGTAATTTCAAATGAGTTGGAGTGAGTCCAAGTTGGCCATAAACTAGGGTTTTGGCAAATAAGATATGGTTTAGGCTAGACTAGCTTTAAGCTTTGGTTATGTGTGTACTTGATTGAAAACTGATCTTTATTGGATATGATTATGAAGTGAATTTGAGTGTGGTGATTTTGTATGTCATTAGGATGGATCAAAGTTTGTTTACATGCTTTTAAGGAATGGTTTACATTGAGGATTTGTGTAAAGAAAGAGAGGGAAATGCTAAAACAGTGAGGGCTCGAATTTCAGGAAAATAGGACAGAGTTCATGATTAAACTGATAATGATCAGCCTATTGAAAAATTATGATTTTTGGTGGGTAGATAATTCAGTGTGTTAGCTTTCAAATGCCTCTTGAATTGTCATATTCTGAGGTCTGTGGAAAATTTGATGGTCATTTTACCAAAACTATACAGAATGGACCGAAACTGACATGCTTGTGTTCTAACCTGATTTTGGGAACTCTATTGCGGGAATCAAGCTTGGTGTTCTAAAGGACGCATGCAAGGATCCATGTTGGCATCACCAGCTATCCTAAGCAATAAACAAAGTAGGGGAGCACCTCAAGCAAACCCTCCCATGAAAAAAACCCTCCTTGTGAAGCAATGGAGTTCTAGAAGCCGAATCTACTAGGCTTTTCCGCTCTTGTTTCCCGTGTTTCTAGCAGGCATGACATGGATTTACTTGATTGGGGGAAAACCTTAGACATCTATAATCCTCCTCTAATAAGAAATCATAGTTAAACTAGGCTTTTAAATACATCAACACCTAATAGATCAAACCAGCCAAATTGGGTTGCTATCTGGCACGGTTTACAAAATGACCTAGTTTCTCCAATTTTCATGCACTTGCCCTATGTTTTTTTAAATGCCTAGTAACATAAGATCTTAAGGAACTAAAACATCAAAAAATATCAAGCTTAAACCTCAAGGAGGCCTAAGAAATTCAAAACACAAAATTAGGTGAAAATTATCCCAAAACTGCAGCCTAGATAGTTTGAGTTTAAAAGTTGAGTTGAATTAACAAATGTAGTCCAATGACCCTGGAACTTGATTTATTCGAAAGACCACATCGTAAAATATAAAGTAGGTCACTTCAAATGGACCATAAGTTACATAAAGGTTAGGTAACTAGGGATAGAAAGTTCAGTCATTTGTTGGGCTGACCCGAGAGCAAACAGTTTAGGCTTTATAATCTTCAAATAGAACTCCAAGTAATGCCTTTTGCCAAGAAATTCTAAGAGTAGAGGCTGGATTTAGCTTGGTGGCATATGAGAGTGAACTGGGCTTTCCTCTAAGGAACTTGATTTTGGTGATGGAAATAGACATGACGTCCATATACATCACACTCCCCATGTCGCAAAGGGCTTGCCTTCAAGCCTAGTGAGGGCTCACAAATTTCTCCGTTCTTTACATTGTTAACCTAAACTTCTTGGTGAAAATATGTGGAAGGACAATGATGGAGCACTTCCTTGCAATATAATGAAGCAAATAGTAGCCGTCTTTGTAGCGTTTAACCCTCTAATTTCCAAAAGCTCTCCAACCCCAAACACATCAAATTTTAGGGGTATCCGTTGTCTTCTTTACATTCTTCATTGGATAACAAGGTCCGCCAAACTTCCTTGTTCATATTAAGCATGAGGAAGTGTAGATCAACCTCCTATTGTTGCTTCTTGAGGTCTATTTGTTGTATCCTAAAGTTAAATGAGTCACGTTCATCTTTCAATTTGAGTAACTTTCCAACGGACATGGCTTCCTGGATCTTTATGGGCTTTTTTTTTGGGATTGTGTTTAGGAGAATGTATTTAGCAAAGAGTTTGGGAATGCAGGAGTGATGTCTAACGTTAGGAGAAACTTAGCTTTGACACCAAAGTTGATGGATATGCGGCCTAACTCAACTCACACTCAAAAGGGGATGAATCCAATTGAATAATTACAAAACGGAGTGTATCTAAACCACTTTTTGGATACAGAAATCACCACAAAGAGCACGCTTGGTGTTGGATACATGAACATCAACTCGCATTCACAAACAATGCAAATTTAGCTAAGAATGCAAACTGAATTCTAGCTTGAGTTTAAGTGAATTTGAAAAAGGATAGAAACTAATCTTGAATCTTGGATACAGAAACACCACCAAGATTAAGGCTAGGACCCTTGACCTTAATTAGGGTACAGGAACACCACTTAAACAAGAGTTAAGACTTACTTGATCACCACCTAACTCGGCTTAATCTAGGATAAGCAAGTAATGCATTTTAACAAACTCAATGGAGCAAGGCTCCACTTTCTTTTACTCAAGGTATTAAACTTCTTACAAAATGAAGCTTCTAAGGCATTCTAAAAATGTACACATGCTACCTAGTAAGGTTAGGAGGTTTCTTCATGCTTAAGAAACCTCATAATTAAGCTTAAAACTATCTTAGAAGTAGTTACGTACAAAAAGACGCTTAACTGAGCTATTTAAAATTCGTGAGTCTTACTAATCGTTATTATAAAGTCTAAAATCATTACTAAGCATGTAATCAAGCAAAAAGAGGGTTGGTTGCACATAAAAGAGAGAGAAAAAGGCTGCCCACTTTATGGCTAGTGAACCAGAATGCGCTTGGTGTCTTCTCCCTGCTTTTTAGTTGCTTAATACCTTACTAGGTGCTAAGGAAACATGCAAGGATCTAGGAGGGCATCACCAATAGTCCTAAGTAGCCAACAAAGTAGGGGAACAACCTAAGCAAACCCTCCTATGAGGGAAACCCTCCTTATAAAGCAATCGAGTTCTAGAAGCTGAATCTACACTGTTTTTCTGCTCTTGTTTCCCGTGCTTCTAGTAGGCATGACTTGGATTTCCTTACGTAGAGGGCAACCTTAAACATCTATAATCGCCCTCACTAATGAGAAATCAAGGTTAAACTAGGTTTTTAAATACATGAACACCTATTAATCAAACCACACAGATTGGGGCGCAATCCAGCACGGTTTACAAAATGACCTTATTTCTCTTATTTTTACACAACTTCCCCAAATCCTTTTACATGTCTAGAAAGATAAGATCTTAAGGAACTAAAACATCAAAAAATATCAAATTAAACCTCAAGGAGGCCAAAGTAATTCAAAAGACAAAACTGGGTCAACATTGTCCTAAAGCTACAGCCTGGACAGTTTGAGTTTAAGAGTCGTGTGAAGTCCAATGACCCTGGAACTTGATTTATTAGAAAGAACACTTCCTAAACTACAAGGTAGGCACTTTAAACATATCATAAGCTACCTAAAGGTTAGTAACCAGGGTTAGAAAATTCGGTCATTTGTTATGCAGACCTGGGTGCAAAAAGTTTAGGCTTCGTAATCTTCAAACAGAACACCAAGTAATGCCTTTTGCCGTGAAACTCAAATAGCAGGGGCCGGATTTGGCTTGGTGGGACATAAGAGTGAACGGGGCTTTCCTCCAAGGAACTTGATTTTGGGCGATGGAAATTGAGATGACGTCAATATACATCACACTCACCATATCAGAAAAGGCTTGCCCTCAAGCCTAGTCGGGGTTCACAAATTTCTTCTTTCTTTACATTGTCAACTTGAACCCTCTAATTTCTGAAAGCTCTTCATTTCCATACTTATCAAATTTTAGGGGTACGTCCGAATCCACCTCATTGTCGTCTTTGCATCCTTCATTGGTTAACAAGGGCTGCCTAACTTCCTTTTTCATATCAAGCATGAGGAAGTATAGATCAGTCTCCTATTGTTGAATCTTGAGGTCTATTTGTTTCATCATAAAGTCAAAGGAGTCAAGTTCATCTATCAATTTGAGTAACTTTCTAGGGGACATAGCTTCCCGAATCTTTGTGGGCTCTTTTTTGTATTGTGTTTGGGAGAATGTGTTTGGGAAAGAGTTTTGAAACATAGGGGTGATTACTAAGCCAAGGAGAAACTTAGATCTGATACCAAAGTTGATGGATATGTGGCCTAACTAAACTTACACTCAAAAGGGGCATGCAAGTTAACTAAGCTTAGAGAGAAGATAAGTTTGAATTAGGATAAATCCAATTGAATAATGACATAATACTGTGTATCTAAACTGGTTCTTGGATATAGATATCACCACCAAAAGCAATTTTAGTGTTGGATGCACGAATACTCAACTCACATTTAAAAGGAATGCAAATTTAGCTGAGAATGCAAACTGAATTCTAGCTTGAGTTTAAGCGAATCTGAAAAAGGATAGAATCAAATCTTGGATCTTGGATACAGAAACACCACTAAGATCAAGGTTAGGGCCCTTAACCTTTATTAGGATGCAGAAAAACCACCTAAACAAGAGTTAAGACTTACTTGATCACCACCTAACTTGGCCTAAGCTAGGTTAAGCAAGTGAAGTGCTTTAACAAACTCAGAGGAGGAAAGCTCAATTTTCTTTTACTCATGGGTATTCAACTTCTTGCAAAATAAGGCTTCAGCGGGCTTATAAAAATGTACACATGCTGTTTAGCAGCATTAGGAGGTTTCTTCATGCTTAAGAAACCTCATAAGGAAGCTTAAAACTATCTTCAAAGTAGTTGAGTACAAAAACAAGCTAACTGAGCTATTTGCAATCGGTGAGTCTAACTAATCATTATTACAAAGTTTGAACTCATTATAAGTATGTAATCAAGCAAAAGTAGGGTTGGTTGCATATGAAAGATTGAGAAAAAGGCTACCCACTATACGGCTAGCCAACTAGAATTCGCCTGGTGTCTTCTCCTTGGTTTTTAGTGGCTTAACACCTTACTAGGTGCTAAGGAATCATGCAAGGATCCATATGCGCATCACAACCTATCCGGGGCAGCCAACAAAGTGGGGAAACACCTCAAGCAAACCCTCCTAGGAGGGAAGTCCTCCTCATGAAGCAACTAGGTTTTAGAAGCCAAATCTACTCGATTTTTGTGCTCCTGTTTCCCCTGCTTCTAGTAGGCATTACATGGATTTCCTTACTGCAGGGGAAACCTTAGGACGTTTATAATCCCCCATAATGAGGAATCAAGGTTGAACTAGATTTTTAGATACATAAACCCCTAATTAATCAAACCAAGTAGATTGGGGTGCAATCTGGCATGGTTTACAAAATGACCTCGTTTCTCCTATTTTTACATGGCTTCACCTAAATCTTTTTGCATGTCTAAAAAGCTATGATCTAAGGAACCAAAATATTACAAAATATCAAACTTAAACCTCAAAAGACTTAAGTAATTCAAAAGACAAAACCAGGTTTAAACTAACTATCCGAAAACTGTAGCATGGACAGTTTAAGTTTAAGAGGTGAGTTAAATTAACAGACAAAGTCCAATGGCCTTGGAACTAGATTTATTGGATAGAAAACATCCTAAAACTATAAGGTAGCCACTTAAATGGATCATGAGTTACCTAAAAATTAGGTAGCCAAGGCTAGAAAATTCAGTCATTTGTTGGGCAGACCTGGGTGCAAACAGCTTAGGCTTCCTAATCTTCAAATAAAACTCCAAGTAATGCATTTTGCCATGAAATTCAAAGAGCAAGGGCCGAATTTGGCTTGGTGGGACATAAGAGTGAACTAGGCTTTCATCTAAGAAACTTGATTTTGAGCAATGGAAACGGACATGTCGTCCATATACGTCACACTCCCCATGGTGGAAAAGGATTGCCTTCAAACCTAGTGGGGGTTCATAAATTTCTTCATTCGTTACATTGTCAACCTCAACTTCTTGGTGAAAATATGTGGATTTAGAAAGAGAATGATGGAGTAGTTCCTTGCAACATAATGAAGGAATCATAGCCACCTTAGGAGTGTTCAACCCTCAATTTTCCAAAAGCTCTTCATCTTCCTACTCATCAAATTTTGGGGGTCCTAATCCAGCTCGTTGTCTTCTTTGCATCCTCCATTAGATAATAAGGGCAGACTAACTTCCTTTTTCATATCAAGCATTACCAAGTGCAGATCAGCCTCCTATTTTGGGATCTTAAGGTCTATTTATTGCATCCTGAGGTTAAAGGAGTCAAATTTATCTTTCAATTTGAGGAACCTTTCAAGGGACATGGCTTCCCGGATCTTTATGGGCTTTGTTTTTTTTGCGATTCTGTTTGGGGCAAGGTGTTTGGGAAAGAGTTTAGGAATGTGGGGGTGATTACTAGGCCAAGGAGAAACTTATCTCTAATACTAAAGTTGACGGATATGCGACCTAACTTAACTCACACTCAAAAGGGCAATGGAAGTTAACTAAGTTCAAGGAGATCTTAATCTTGAATTAGGATGAATCCAAATGAGTAATGACAGAATGGAGTGTATCTAAACAAGTTCTTAGATACAAAAATCTCCAATAAGAGCAAGTTTGCTGTTGGATACACGAACACTCTACTCATATACAAAGAGAATGCAAATTTAGCTGAGAATGCAAGCTGAATTCTAACTTGAGTTTAAGTGTATCTCAAAAAGGATAGAATATAATTTTGAATCTTGGATACAAAAACACACCAAGGTCAAGGTTTGGGCCCTTAACCTTGATTTACATATAGAAACACTAACTAAAGAAGAGGTAAGACTTACTTAATCACCACCTAAATCGGCCTAAGGTAGGATAAACAAGTAAAGTGTTTTAACAAACTCAAAGTACCAACGCTCCACTTTATTTTACTTAAGGGTATTCAACTTCCCACAAAATGAAGCTTCTAAGGCCTTAAAAAGATGTACACATGCTACATAGTAGGATTAGGAGGTTTCTTCATGCTTAGGAAACCTCTTAATCAAGCTTCAAACTAGCTTAAAACTAGTTAAGTATAAAAACAAGCTTAACTAAGTATTTAGAATCCATGACTTTCAGCTCTAATCTCATCAAGTTCACTCAATTGCACTCGTCTCTCCTCACCTGTGTAATAGCCTAACCCTAAAATTATTTAATTATATTTATTTATTTAATTACCTCATGTTCATAATTTTTTTCTCATATTCATTTGTCGCATTTATTCACCCCGGTGGAAAAATTTTATTTGGGCCCTCACTTGGCGATTCGGATTTTACTTATTTATTTAATTGATTAACAAAAACTTTGGAAGAATTGATAGTAGGCCTCAATAAGTTTAATCTAAGTAATTTATTTTGTTTTCCGTAACATTACAAAGATTTAATTTCTAATTTCATAAAAACGTTATCATTACGAAGCATTTTATTCCTAAACCCAACTGATTTCGGCCCATTTTAAAGCCCAACAAGTTTGTTTGTTAACCTAACTAGTTACCATGATCAAGCTTAACCATGGTTAGTCTCAAAAATCATTCTCTACTTAAAAAATCAGCCAAATGAGTTGATTAGGCAAAAAAAAAAAAAAAAAACACAACTTAATCCAAAACACTTTCTCTCTCTCCTTTCTCTCTCCTCACGACCAGCCAGCTCCCGCAGCAAATTGGGTGTTTTTTGACTAGTTTTTCAGCAAACCCTGGTGGTTTATGACCCCCCACACATCCTAGTTCCTCAAGCTACCATCCTCCATCATCAAAATCACTAAACAGCACCTCCATCTCTACCTATCTTCAAGTAAAGTGAGTAATCTTAAAACCTGATCTTATTGGTTTTGCTTTTTGTTTCGGCTTTGATTCTTTTTTTGATGTTTGTGATCTTTGATCATGATGTTTCGATAAAAAATAAGTCTTATTTTGATGTTGATCATGGTGGAATTGAGGTTAGATCATGCTAGGGTTAGGGTTGGTGTTAATCATGCATGCTTGATGTAAAAGTGTTGGATTTTGATTGTTGTATTTTTAGTTTGGTCATCTTCTAATCTATTAGTGTTTATGATGATGTGTTTGGTGATTTTAAATGAGTTGGAGCGAGTCCAAGTTGGCCATAAATGAGGGTATTGGCCAATAAGGTATGGTTTTGATTAAACTAGTTTTCAGCTTGGTTTAAGTGCGTATTTGATTGAAAAGTGATCTTTATTGGATATGATTATGAAGTGAATTTGAGTGTGGTGATTTTGTATGCTGTTAGGACATACCAAAGTTTGTTTACATGCTTTTATAGGATGGTTTAAGTTGCAGATTTGTGTAAAAGAAGACAGGGAAATGCTAAAATAGTGAGGGCTAGAATTTCAATAAAATAGGACAGAGTTCACAATAATGCTGGTAATGATCGGCCCATTAGAAAATTATTATTTTTGGCGTGTAGATATTTTTGTGTGCTAGCTTTCAAATGCCATTTGAATCGCCTTAATCTGAGGTCCTTGGAAAAAGTTATGGTCATTTTACCAAAACTGTGCAGAATGAACCAAAACTGACATGCTTGTATTCTAGCCTCATTTGGGGAATCCTATTGTGAGAATAAGGCATGACATTCTAAATGAAAGATTTTGGAGACTTCCTAAGTTTTCTATATTGGGGTTTTAAGTCTCAATTAGAGCTCAGATGATTAAGTTATGAGTCATTCTTTCTAAGTCTCTATTATACTTTTACTTTTCTTTTACGAAGTTATTAGCCATAAAATAAATGTTTTTGCTAACCGTATGTTCCTACAGCAATAATTTTGTACAGAATCAGGGCCTAATCTATCATTCCCTCCACTTTTGTACATAATATTATTCAGTGAGGTTTTAAAATTCATGGTACATTCATTGTTTGTATCTTTAGAAATCAGCACATATTTATCAAAATTATAATGTTTTGGTAAGTACATCAATAAATCAGTTTAATCAGCGATTTATCATATAATTAGTGACCCCATCACTTATCAGTTATAGGGCATAACCCTTCAGTTACCCCCGCAGCTTTAGGCCAAGTTCAGATCGACTTGGCAGGTGTACACCTATCTTTAAATCGTAATAGTTACCAGGGGTTCACTATCAGATAATAATTGACAACGCGGTTTCATATTTATCTCATTCACTATGTTTAATTAAAAATGAATTGCAATACGGGCCCTACTAGTTTTTTTTTCTGAATGTTTAACAATACAGGAATGTATGTACTGAGTTTGGACTCACAGTTCCAAGTGCTTTCATGTTTTGTTTTGGGAAAGTGTTCAGTGAATTGCCCTCAGGCGGCCAGGACGGCTGAAGATGATCAGTGAGCCGTGAAGTCTATATAGAATAATGATGTATTATTGTTGAGAGCTTATAACACCATATTGTGATATATTTTGGTGTTGAGACTGTATATTTTATCAGAATTCTGTATTTTCACGTAACCCTTGAGATGTTTGAATGGTTCTGATGTTAGAACAATTTCTATATTTATCTAAATAACCTGATGGGTTGTGATGTTGTGAATGCCTTTGATGGTAAACATTGTTTATTATGGATAAGTTTATCATGTACAAGAAAAGCCTTGTCCTTGTTGGATGGCAGTAATGCCTAGTCATTTGGGTTATCATTTCTAATTGGGAAAACCAATGAAAGAAATGTAAATAGTGATTTACTCACACTTGGGGCGTTACAGATTTGGTATCAAAGCCAGGTTGAAATTTTTCTTTGTGGAATGTGGAGTTTAGAAATAAGAGGGTGAGAATGGTTGGTAATGAGGGCCATTGTATACTGCTTGAGTGACATTAGAAGTGCAGTAACGATATTAGAAATGCCGGTTGCTTACAATTGCATGTTCCTTAATTATGGTTATATATACCTCTTATATATGTCTTTTCTTTCTTAGATAGACCCTTATGTGTTAACATGATGCCGGGTGCATCTATGACTGCTTACATCGCACTACTGTATGCTACTATAGAAGCTCATGCACAGGATTCTGAGTTTCACAGTATTACAGCCCGTGCACATAGATTGCTCTGGTCCTCCCTTGCAGTTCATCGGTGGGTGGAGTCTAGGCTCTGTTATCATCAGTATATGGTAACAGAGAACCCAGGTTGGGAGGGACCTAGGTTTTAGGCACAGGGGGCTTGGACTACTGTCGCTACAGAGTTGTTATTGGGAGAGGAATTTGAGCAGAGGGGAATTACCATGGAGACTCTACAGCATGTCTTCCCGTTGCATAAGGCACATCCCTCGCCTGCAGCCCCAGCACCAGCATAGGGATCACCCTCCTTGTTCGTACCAGATACCCCACTGATGCCTGATAGACCTAAGGAGGCTCATGTAGTGATAGACCTCCCTAATACACTAGAGATAGTGGTGGTTAGTTCTGAGGACGAGGGCCATTAAGAGGAGGAGGATGACCCCGATGAGGAGGCGGATGAGCCCAATGAGGATCAGGACATTGATGAGGCGGTGGTAGAGCAGCAGTGGGATCAGGAGATTGACAAGATGATAGTGGAGCAACAGGTTGAGGAGGAGGTTGGTGATGCCAAGTCAGAGGCATCGACTAGCAGCTTCGATTCAGGCGAAGAGCCCGATGATGAGTCCGACACGAATTACAATCCATCTAAGGATCGTTAGGTGGTTCTAGAGGATGGTGTTAGTAGTTTTCTTTTTGAGCCCTTGTTGTTTATAGCATGGTCAGTTTGGATGGATGTATTTTAGGTAGTATATGACATTGTATATAGTTAGTCCAATCCTCTCCGACCGTGATGACATACTCTGCATGTCTTTTTGGTCATGTGGCGGACCTAGTTTCTAAGGGATAGTTAGTGTTTGGGGTTGAGGTAGGAGTCAAAACTGACTTTGTATAGTCAATTAGATGTAATGTGTTTTGCTGTTCAGGTGTATAAACAGGCAGTTATGTACATAAGTAAGTAGTTATGAAATGAGATAATGAAGCTTTGGGTTTATTTTCAATAATCTTTGAGTTATATTAAATATATTTGTTGGGCATGCTCATCTTATATGTTTGGGTATTTCAGTGATTGAATTATTTCATTTAATGTATAATCAGAATGTCCGAATCTGTGCACGACAATGCAGAGATTCATGTAGAGGAAATCTCGGATCATGGCCAGGGATCGGGTGATCAAGCCTCCTATCATGTGCCAGCAAATTTTAGCCAAATGCTACCGATTTCTTCTGGGTTGGCTAACAACATTGGGGATCCAAACTACTGGCCGGCCTTAGTGGCTAAATTGATGAAGCGGATTCCACAAGTACCTACTGAAACCCCTCCTAAACAGGATAAATTAACGGAGAGGGTAGCATGATGCAACTCTAAAGTTTATGATGGAACTTATGATCCAGTAGTATTGGAGGAATGGATAAGGGGAATGGAGAAAATCTTTACGATGGTAGAACTACCAGAAGAAAAGAAAGAAAATATTGGGATGTATTATTTGACCAGTGAGGCTGACATTTAGTGGAATACTGCTAAGGATAAGCTCGTAGGGCCTGAATTCACCTGGAATAAATTCCTGAGTGAGTTGAGGGCAAAATTCTACCTAGTTGTGATCTAAAGACAAAAGGAGAAAGAGTTTATGGAGCTGAAGATGAGTGGCACTATGACTGTGATGCAGTACACCAGTAAGTTCACAAAATTATTCAGGTTTGTTTCGGAGTTTGTATCATCTGAAAGGTTGAAGATGAGAAGGTTTGAAGAGGGTTTGGCCTTCTATATTCGGAATTAGTTAGCTAGGCAACCAATTTTGACTTACTAAGAACTATATGAGCGAGCGGCTAAAGTGGAGCGAGTAAAGACATAGTTGAGAGCACTGAATCCAATCAACCAAAAGAGAAAGGAGTTTGAGCGAGGAACTCCGAGTGAGAGTGTGAACTAGAAGAAACCTACTCCTGCTCCCCCAAGCGCTGTCCCGTAGGCTCAACAGCGTCCTGTGAGAAACGCGGTAGAACAAATCACTTAACCACTGAATACCGAGTAGGAATTAATAAGTGCATGTGGTGTGGAAGTCCTGAACACCTGATTGCTGTATGCCATCGAAGGATGAAGGCTGTCGACAAATGAGCAGCAAAACCCTTGGCCCCACCTCGCCAAGAGGCCCCACCACTAAGGCCTACAGTAGTAGGACAGGCGTATATAATGAGAAAGAAGGAAGGTGCCACCTCTGGTATGGCAGTCACTGGAACTCTCTCTTTAAATTCAAAGCCATATTGTGCATTATTTGACTCGGGTGCTACTCATTCCTTTACATCCACCCAATTTGCCATGCAATTAAACCTGGAAGATAGGAGGATGGAAAACAATTGTAGGATCAAGCTACCCAATGATTATATGATTGAATGCCCTATCTCCAATAAACTTGTTCCTATTACCGTTGGTGGAACCACCTTCCCTGTAGATTTCATTAAATTTGATTTGTCTAATTTTGATATTAATCTGGGAATGAATTGGTTGCACACCGATGGGGCTAAGATTGACTATGAAGATCTTAAGGTTATTTTAAAAGATGAAAAAGAGAGAGAAGGATTCTTCTATGGGTAGAGAGAGGAAAAATCCTATCCCCTGATTTCTGCTATGAAAGGAAGTAAGCTATTATGTCAAGGGTGTATGGATATTGGTGCTATGCTATTGGCACCCAAGCAAAGGAAGAGAAAGCTGGAAATATTCCTGTAGTATGCGAATTTGAGGATGTTTTCCCTGAAGAGTTACCAGCATTACCCCTACAGAGGGAAATTGATTTTCGAATTCAATTAATCCCTGAAGCCCAACGTATTTCGAAAGCCCTATATCGTATGGCCCCAATTGAGCTTAAGGAACTGAAACTTCAATTAGATGAGCTATTGCAGAAAGCCTTTATTAGGCCAAGTGCGCTACCATGGGGTGCCCCAGTGTTGTTCGTAAAGAAAAAGGATGGAACTTTTAAGGCTGTGTATTAACTACAGGGAGTTCAACATGATCACCATCAAAAATAAATATCCTTTATCGCGAATCGATGTCTAATTTGATCAATTGCAAGGAGCAGGAATCTTCTCTAAGATTGATTTGCGGTCAGGGTGCCACCAACTTAGGATTAAACCTAAAGACATCCCCAAGACTACGTTTGAAACTAGGTATGGTCACTATGAGTTTACTGATGCTCCCGCAATCTTCATGGATCTTATGAACACAGTTTTCACACCATACCAAGACAAATTTATGGTGGTGTTCATAGATGACATTCTTATCTATTCTAAGGACAGAGATGAACAAGCTGATCATTTGAGGATACTATTACAAACCCTGATGGAGCACAAACTCTATGGGAAATTAAAGAAGTGCAAGTTTTGGTTGGAAGAAGTGGTATTCTTGGGACATGTAGTTATAAAAGAAGGAATCAAACTTGACCCCCAGAAGGTGAAGGCAATCACAAAATAGTCAAGGCCTACTAACATAACTAAGATTAGAAGCTTTCTGGGTTTAGTAGGTTGCTACCGAAGGTTCATCAAGGAATTTTCAAAAATAGCTTCACCCCTGACCAATCTGCAGAAGAAAGCAAACAAGTTTGAGTGGACCAAAAAATATGATAAAGCTTTTCCAGAGCTAAAGCAGCAACTAACTACCGTCCCAATCCTAACACTACTAATGGAAGGTAAGGAGTATACCATTTATAGTGATGCTTCAAAGAACGAATTAGGGTGTGTTATGATGCAGGAAGATAAGGTAGTAGCTTATGCCTCTCAACAGCTCAAGCCCTATGAGAAAAAATAATCCTACCCATCACTTGGAGTTAGCAGCCGTGGTCTTTGTGCTAAAAATTTGGGGACATTACTTATATGGAGTACCATACAGGATTTATACTGACCATCAAAGTTTGAAGTATCTCTTCACCCAAAAGGAGCTCAACTTGAGGCAACGGCCTTAGCTTGACCTGCTTAAGGATTATGATTTGCAAATTCAATATCATTTAGGAAAAGCAAATGTTGTAGCAGATGCCCTCAGTAGGAACATAGTTCAAGTACTATGGTGATTACTCAGTTGAGTCTCTTGAAAGAACTTGAGGACTTGGGAATTCAACTAGTGTCCCATGGGCAAGCGCATGTTTAATCATCAGCACTTACCTTACAGCCTTCCATAGTGGAGGAAATTCAAGTGAACCAAGAAATTGATCTTGAACTCCAAAAAATAAAGCAAAATTTAGAGAAAAGAAAATGTTCGGGTTTATAGTGCATGAGGATGGGACACTACGATTCTAGAATGGCCTATGTGTGCCCTAAAATGAGGAATTAAGGAAACAAATCCTGCAGGAGGCTTATAATACTCACTACTCGGTGCATCCAGGAGGCACCAAGATGTAGAGAGATTTAAGGCAATACTTCTTGTGAAATAATATAAGAAAGGAGGTTGCAGAATATGTAGATAAGTGTCTAACCTGCCAGAAAGTTAAAGTAAAGTATCAGCATCCTGTAGGTGAAATACGGCCCCTAGAAATTCCCATTTGGAAGTGGGATTCGATCTTAATGGATTTTATTATGGGTTTACCCCTTTCGGCCTCGAAGAAGAATGCTATCTGGGTGATAGTCGATTAGCTTACTAAGTCAACCCATTTTCTACCAGTCAAAGATACCCGAGGAGTTAAAAAATTAGCCCAGTTGTATGTTAAAGAGATAGTTCGACTACACGGAATCTCCTTAGATATAGTATCAGATAGGGATCAAAGATTCGGAGCCCGTTTTTGGTAAGTACTTTAAAAGGCCTTTGGGAACAAATTGAACTTTAACAACTCTTATCACCCTAAAGCAGATAGGCAAACTGAAAGAGTAAATCAAATTCTAGAGGACCTATTAAGAGCTTGTGTATTGGAGTTCCAATGGAAATGAGAAGATGATTTACATTTGGTGAAGTTTTCTTATAACAATAGCTATCAGTCCACCATTAGAATGGCCCCGTTTGAGGCTCTATATGGGAGAAAATGTAGAACCCCACTGTGCTAGAGTGATTTAGATAAGGCATTAATTATAGGCCCTAAAATGATCTAGGAAACTGTGGAAGCAATAAGAAGGATTTGAGACACATTAAGGCTGCCGAGAGTCGACAAAAGAGTTATGCGGACAAGAGAAGGAGAGCTTTGGAGTTTCAAGTAGACGATAAAGTTTTTCTGAAGGTATCGCCAACTAAGGGCACGAAGAAGTTCGAGATACGAGGAAAATTGAGTCTAAGATATATTGGACCATATGAAATTATTGAAAAGTTGAATATTGTAGCCTATCGTCTGGATTTACCGGTAGAACTTAACATGTTTCACATCTCTCTGCTTTGAAAGTACACCCTACATCCAAACCACGCCATTGTATCTAAACCTATTAAAATCACTGCAGATTTAGTATACGAAGAGCAACAAATCCAAATACTAGATCGCAGGATTAAGCAGTTGCACAACAAGTAGATACCTCTAGTCAAAGTGCTATGGTCAAATCATACCCCCCAAGAAGCCACTTTTGAGACTGAAGAGAAAATGAAAGCCAAATATCCACAATTATTTGAGGTAATCTTGCATTACATGGAGAAGTCATAAGTTTCGAGGGCGAAACTCTTTAAGCGGGGAAGGCTGTAATAGCATAACCCTAAAATTATTTAATTATATTTATTTATTTAATTACCTCATGTTCATATTTTTTTTCTCATATTCATTTATCGCATTCATTCACCCCGGTGGAAAATGTTTATTTGGGCCCTCACTTGGCGATTCAAATTTTATTTGTTTATTTAATTGATTAACGAAAACTTTGGAAGAACTGATAGTAGGCCCTAGCAAGTTTAATCTAAGTAATTTATTTTGTTTTCCGTAACATTAAAAACATTTAATTTTTAGTTTCGTAAAAATATTACTGTTACGAAGCGTTTTATTCCCAAACCTAACTTATTTCGGCCATTTTGAAGCCCAACAAGTTTGCTTGTTAACCTAAGTAGTTACCATGATTAAGCTTAACCATGGTTAGTCCAAAAAAATTATTCTATAGTTAAAACCTCAGCCAAATGAGTTGATTAATTTAAAAAAAAAAAAACACAACTCAATCCTAAACACTGTCCCTCTCTCCTGTCTCTCTCGTCACGGCCAACCAGCTCAAGTAGCAGACTGGGTGTTTTTCAGCCAGTTTTCTAACCAGACCTGGTCGTTTCCAACCCCCCTGACATCCTATTACCTCAAGCTACTATCCTCCGTCATCAAAACCACTAAACAACACCTCCATCTCTACTTATCTTCAGGCAAAGTGAGTATAATCTTAAAACTTGATCTCATTAGTTTTGCTTTTTATTCTAGTTATGATTCTTGTTTTGTTGTTTGTGATCTTTGATCATGATGTTTTGATAAGAAATAATAGTTATTTTGATATTGATCATGGTAGAGTTGAGGTTGGATCATGCTAGGGTTTGGGTTGTTGTTAATCATGCGAGCTTGATGTTAAAGTGTTAGATTTTGATTGTTTTATTTTAATTTGGTCATCTTCTAATCTATTGGTGCTTATGACGACGTTTTTGGTGATTTCAAATGAGAGTGAGTCCAAGTTGGCCATAAACTATGGTTTTAGCAAATAAGGTATAGTTTAGATTAAAGTAGCTTTAAGCTTTGTTTAAGTGTGTATTTGATAGAAAAGTGATCTTTATTGGATATGATTATGAAGTGAATTTAAGTGTGGTGATTTTGTATGCCATTGGGATGGACCCAAAGTTTGTTTACATGCTTTTAAGGAATGGGTTAAGCTGAGGATTTGTGCAAAAAAAGAGAGGGAAATGCTAAAACAGTAACGGCTAAAATTTTAGGAAAACAGGACAGAGTTCACAATTAAACTGGTAATGATAAGCTCATTATCAAATTATGATCTTTTGTGGGTAGATAGTTCTGTGTGTTAGTATTCAAATTCCTTTAGAATCACCTTAATCAGAGATCTGTGGAAAAAGTTATGGTCAGTTTACCAAAACAGTACAGAATGGACCTAAATTGACATGCTTGTGTTCTAACCTCATTTTAGGAATTCGCTTGTGGCAATCAAACTTGGTGTTCTAAATGAAAGATTTTGGGACTTCCTAAGATTTCTATATTGGGGTTTTGAGTCACAATCAGAGATCAGATGATTAAGTTATGAGTCATTCTTTCCAAGTCTCTGTTATACTTTTACTTTTCTTTTACTAAATTATTAGCTATGAAATAATTATTTTTACTGACCGTATGTTCCTGTAATGATAATTTTGTATAGAATCAGAGCCTAATCTATCATTTCTTCCACTTTTGTGCATAATATTATTCAGTGAGCTTATATTTAAAAATTTTAGGTATGTTCAATGTATGTATCTTTAGAAATCAGCATGTATTTATCGAAATTATAATCTTTTGGTAAGTACATCGATGAATCAGTTTAATCAGTGGTTTATCACATAATTAGTGACCTCATTAATTATCAGTTACAGGGCATAGCCCTTCAGTTACCCGCGCGGCTTCAGCCCAGGTCCCGATCAGCTTGGCAGGTGTACACCTATCTTTAGATTGTGACAGTTACAAGGGGTCACTATCAGATAATAATTAACAATGCGGTTTCATGTTTATCTCATTCCCTGTGTTTAATTAAAAATGAATTGCAATGCAGGTCCAACCAATTTTTTTTCACGAATGTTTAACAATACAGGAATACGTGTGCTGAGCTTCGGCTCACAGTTCGACATGCGTTCATATTTTGTTTTAGGAAAGTGTTCAGTAAATCGGCCTCAGGCGTGTAGGACGGCTGAAGATGATAAGTGAGCCAGGAAGTCTATATGGAATAGTGGTGTATTATCGTTGAGATGTTATAATACCGTATTGTGATATATTTTGGTGTTAAGACTTTATATTTTATCAGATTTCTATATTTTGATGTAATTCTTGAGATGTTTGAATGGTTTTGATGTTAGAATAATTTTTTATATTTATCTAAATGATCTAATAGGTTGTGATGGTGTGAATGCCTTTCATGGTAAACATTGATTATTATGGATAAGTTTATTATGTATAAGAAAAGTCTTGTCCTTGTTGGACGGCGATAACGCCTAATCATTTAGGTTATTATTTCTAATTGGGAAAACTAATGAAAGAAATGCAAACACTGATTTACTTCCATTTGGGGCATTACAACCCGCCTCAGTCAAGTCATAATTAAGCTACTTAATGGGCCACCAAGCTTTATGCTCTATCTCTATAGGTAAATGACAAGGCTTGGCATAAACTACCCTATAAGGTGACATACCTAAGGAAGTCTTGAAAGTTATCCTATAGGCCCAGAGAACATCCACTAGATTGTCTGCCTAGTCTTTTCTATTCCTACTCACTGTCTTCTCTAAAATCTGTTTGGCTTGCCGATTGGACACTTCAACCTGGCCACTGATTTAGGGATGATAGGGAGTAGCAAGCCTATGGACTATAGAATACCTCTTTGGTAAGCCATCAAAAGATCTATTATTAAAATGGGTGCCCTGATCACTAATGATAGCATGGGGCATACCAAATCGGGCAAAAATGTTCTCCCTAAGGAATTTCACAATGGCCTTAGCTTCATTGATCCTAGAAGGGATGGCCTTAACCCATTTAAATACATAGTCCATAACTAATAAGATGTACTTATTCCCAAAGGAAGATGAAAATGCTCCCATAAAGTTAATACCCCACACATCAAAAATCTGTACAACAATGATGGGGTTCAGTGGCATCATATCTCTCCTGCTTATTCTACCCAACTACTGGCATCTAAGGTAACACTTGCAGTACTCAAATGCATCCTTAAAAAGAGTAGGCCAGTAAAAACCACATTGAAGAACCTTGGCTTCCATCTTCCCACCACTAAAATGCCCCCCATATGCCTGGTCATGACAAAAAGAAAGGACACTTCTCACCTCATGGTCGGAAATGCACCTCCTAAAGACTTGGTCAGAGCAATACTTAAACAGATAAGGATCATCCCAAATAAAGAATTTCATAACGTTGAAGAATATATCCCTATCATTCTTGTCCAACCCTCAGGGATCCTCCCAGCAGCTAAGTAGCTCACAATGTGAGCATACTAAGGATTAGGTTCAATAGCATGCAATTGCTCATCTGTGAAGCACTTAGAAACACTGGACTCACTCTCTCTATCATAGAGAATCCTAGACAGATGGTAAGCTACAAGGTTTTCAGAACCTTTCTTATCCTTAATTTCACAGTCAAATTCTTACAAAAGTAAAATCCATCTCACAAGCCTAGGCTTAGCATCCTTCTTAGAAAGAAGGTGCTTAAGCGTAGAGTGGTCAGTATAAACAATCACATAAGACCCAATCAGATATGGTCTAAACTTTTCAAAACCAAAGATCATAGCCAAGAATTCTTTTCCAATAACAGTGTAATTCAGTTGGGCATCATTTAATGTGTGACTAGCATAGTAAATAACATGGGGTTTCTTATCAATGTGCTATACTAAAATAGCCCCAATTGTATAATCACATGCATCACACATCAACTCAAATGGTTCTCCCCAGATGGGAGGATGAAGAATAGGAGCAGAGATTAAGGCTTCCTTAAGCTTAGAAAACGCTATAAGGCACCCCTGAGAGAAGTGAAATGGCACATCCTTAGCTAGCAGATTGGGCAAAGACTTTACAATCTTACCAAAGTTCTTAATGAAATGATGATAAAAGCCAACATGTCGAAGGAAAGACCGCACCTCTTTGACATAAGTGGGAGGGGAAAGATTAACAATCAGGTTGGTCTTAGCTTTGTCTACCTCAATTCCATCTCGGAAAATAATGTGTCCTAAGACTATACCCTTTTTAACCATGAAGTGACATTTCGCCTAGTTTAAAGTGAAGTTTTTCTCTCTGCACCTGTCTAACACTTTTATCAGATTAGATAAGTAATCATCAAAAGAAAATCGAAATACAGAAAAGTCATCTATGAAAATTTCCATGCGTTGCTCAACTAGATCTGAGGAAATAGAAATCATACATCTCTGAAAGGTAGCAGGGGCATTGCACAGTCCAAATGCCATTCTTCTAAAGGCATATGTCCCAAATGGATAGGTGAAAGTAGTCTTTTCTTGATCCCCAAGAGCAATAGAGATCTGTATACAACCGAAATATCCATCTAAAAAGCGATAGAAGGAATGTTGATCTAAGAAGGGGAGAGGAAAATGGTCTTTTCTAGTGGCAGCATTCAATTTTCTATAATCTATATATAAATGCCACCCAGATTGAACTCAAGTGGGGACTAACTCGTTCTTATCATTCCTAATCACGGTAATACTGGTCTTCTTAAGAGCAACTTGAACAGGGCTAACCAACTCACTATCAGAGATGGGATAGATAATCCTATGGCCTAACCATTTCAACACTTCCTTTTTAACTATTTCCTGTAAAGTGTGATTCAAATGCCTTTGGCAGTCATAGTAAGGCTTAGCATTGTCCTCTAAATGAATTCTATGTTACACAATAGCAGGACTACTACCCTTGATATCCCCTAAAGTCCATCCTAAAGCTTCCTTGTTCTCCCTAAGTAAAGTAATCAGTTTGTCCTCTTGGTCCCGGCCCAGATCAGAAGCAATAATGATAGGTAAGGATTCATTGGGTCCTAGGAATGCATACTTAAGAGAGTCAGGAAGAGGTTTCAATTCAAGAGCAATAGGGAAAACAGATTCAGTAGCGGATTCAGAAACAGTAGTGAGCAAAAAATCAGCAGTAGAGCACAAGTCATCAAACTCAAAAATATCATATTTAGGCTCATCATCTATAAGAAATGACTCCTACTCGGTAGCAAATACATCATTAAAGGCATCATCAAATACAGAATCCCCAACCCAGTTAAGAGTAGAAAACGCCATATCATCAAATCCAGAAGGCTGTCTTTGCATGTTAAAGATGTTTAATTCTAAAGTCATATTGTCGAAAGACGGTCTTATCACACCATTCCTACAATCAATGAGGGCATTGGCAGTGGCCAAGAAAAGACGCCCTAGAATCATTGGGACTTGCCTAGCTAAGTTGGACAACTTCTTAGTTTCAATCACAATAAAGTCCACTGGTAAATGAATTCATCCACTCTGATTAACACATCCTCGATTATCCCCCTGGCCAGCCTAGTCGATCTATCAGCCAGTTGAATCACCATCTTGGCAGGTTTCAGCTCACCTAATTCTAGCCTCTCATAATCAGTAAAGGGTATCAGGTTAATATTATCCCCGAGGTCAAACAATGCTCTATGAATAAGTTGGTCCGCTATGACTATACATAAAGTAGGGCAACCGAGGTCCTTATACTTCACCGAGATCTGATGAGAAATGATAGAATTAGCACCAGAGATTAAGAAAGCCTTCTTAGGAACACCAGTTGCTCTCTTGGTCGTACATAGCTTCTTTAAGACTCTAGCATATGGAGGCATCTACTGAATAGCATCAAGCATAGGAATGTTGATCCTTACTTAAGAGAAGGTCTCTCTCATCTTCTCAATATGATCTTGATCTTTCTTATTTAGCCGATGCGGAAAAGGAGGTGAAGGCATCTTGATTTTCTCAGAAGAGGAAGGGGAGGAAGAATCCCTAGAAGGTGAAATATTTACCGAGTTAGAGGAGTCTTTCTCTTTAAGCTCCTCTTTCTTAGGATGTGACTTAAGAGGGGAAGGACTATCTGAATCACTGGAGACACCAATAGTAGCATCCCCTGACTGACTAGATGAACCAGTCTTTGGAGGAGAAGAAGAAGAAGAATTTTGGAAGAATTAACGAGGATACCTGCAGGGTTCGTTAGGATTTCTCACTTGGTTCAACTAGAACTCAGAGACGTAACCGCATTCACTTTCCTTACAGGCTCACTAGGGTTACCAGAAGAAGGAGAGGCGTGACCCTTCGGTTGCAACTCAGGAATACTCGAAAAAGTACCTGGTTCCCTAGAAGATGATGCTAACTAGGAAAACTGTTCGGTCATCATTCTCATCATTCTTTCCATGTTAGCATTAATCATTCTCTCTACATTGTTATTGATTCTCCACTCCAATTTATCAATATCAGTATAACCAGGAGGAGGTTGAACTTGAGCTATAGGAGATGAAGGACTAGGTGCATTAGGCACACTTGAAAAAGCCAGCTCTGAAAGGAATTTGAGGGATGAGAGATAGGATGGGAGTTGATTCCAGGAAACACCTCAGCTTGAGAGTTAGGAACTATAGTATTTGGTCGATTATTCCAAGAAAAGTTAGGGTGATTCCTCCACCCTTGGTTATAATAAGTGGAGAAGGGGTCATTTTGAGTTATGTGGAAGCTATACTCACTTGCTCTTTATACAGTTGCTAACTGATGAACAAAATAAGGATAAGCACTCAAAGAATGATCTAGGCCCTGGCAATGAGAACAAGACACTGTAGACGTTTGAGATAACTAGGACATTTAGGGAGATAATCCCTTCAATATAGAGTCTAAAACATCAATCTTAGACTTTAAGTGACTTACATTAGAGACAGAATACAACCCACCCTTACAATCCTAGAACTCAGGCTATCATCATGAGTGGTTTCCCACTACATCATTTTCTCAGCCAAGTCCTCTAAAAACTCCTAAGTAGCGGTGGCGCTCTTAGAAAGAAAGCCACCCTGACAGATGGACTGTAGCATGGTTCTAGTGTGTTGGTCAAGTCCTTCATATACAATTTGGCACAAGCATACTCAATCTAAACTATGATGGGGACATTGGGCCAATAAATTTTTGAACCTATCAAAATATTTCCAAAATGATTGTCTATCAAGTTGCACAAACTGATTGATTTCATTCCTCAGCTTAATAGCCTTGGAATTAGGGAAATATTTTCTTAAGAACAATCTTACAAAATCATTCCAAGAGGCAACAGAATTAGTAGCCAAGCCATACACCCAACATTTAGCAGAATCTTATAAAACAAAAGGAATCAATTTCATTCGCACAGCATCAATGAGAATATTAGGAAAGTGCATCATAGAACAAGGTTCTTCGAATTCCCTCAAAAATAAGTAAGTATCCTCTAAACTTATAAATTTAGGGAGCGTCTTAGTATAATGGGATTTTAATTCGAAGGTCACATTTTTTGCAAGATTAGGCATCACAAAGCATGATGGCAAAGCAATCCTGGGTGGATAGAAATAATCACTCAAACTGCTTTCTTATGTCATATTCTCTAACTCAAGCCTAGGTTCAAATTTGGGTTGTAAGTCCGAATTGGGCTCACTCCTAATGGCTCTTTGATTTTCAGGGTCTCTTACCCAACTAGTCATATAAACCTCTCACCCTCACAAAAGGTCCTATTTTTTTGTCTTTTCTCTTTCCCTCTCTTTTTTTTTTGGATTTTGAATTTTCTAATTTTTTCCCCCTTTTTCTTAAATACAAAATCAAATCCAAATATTACTTAACTCTAAAGATGACTTACAAACAAAAGGTAGCCAAATCAAAAAGTCAATCAATCTCTAAAATAAAGGTAAGATACATCCCAACAAAAACTAAATTCAAACTACTAACTCAATTCTCAAACTGCGAAGCACCTTAATCCCAAAATGAAGCAACTAAAACTATAAATTAATTCTAAGTCGTTTGTTTTTAGAGTTTTTCAATCAAACTTTTTTTGAAGTTTCAAGTTTTTCTAAATTTTTATGGATTTTTGGATTTTTCAAGAAATGAACTAAATGAATCACGACTAATAATGAATAAGCAAAGTAAGTCAAAGTATAAGCAACCAATAAGAATATAACTAAGAAAAAGAAACATGCTTAAACTGATGGAAATAGAAACTTGCCATTTTGTTTTTGAAGTTTTAAAATTTTTCAATTTTTTAGTGGTTTTCAAGTTTTTCTAATTTTTTTCAATTTTAGGCTTTTCTAATTTTTTTACAATTTTTGAATATTTTAAGAAATGCGCCAAATCAAGTGACAACTTAATAACAAAATAAAACAAGATCTATGCAACCCAATGATAAAGTAGCTACGAAAAAGAAATTGCGACCTAATCTTATAACATCGTCCTCGGCAGCGGTGCCAAAAACTTGTAAGGTAATTTTGAGTGAAATATAAATACCACAAGTATACGACTATCGTTGTAGTACTTGAGGGTCATCTCTGCAGGGACAATGGAAAAAATTATGGTCACAAAAGAGTGGATTAACTAATTAGTCTAATGTTAACTACATTAAACCAAATTAAATCATTCAAAGAAAACTAACACCCTTAAACTAAGAGTCTAATACATGCATCACCATTTAACCAAGCATAAGATAAACTAAATGAACTTACTAACTCAATCACCATTCAACCGAAATTAAAACCTAGAATCTGAAAACCAAAATTAAACAGAACTAAAACATGAACTAACACCATGAGAAAAAAATTATCATTTTGCTCTTAATGACAACAAAACAAATTAACTTTCAAGCTCTATTCTTATGTCCATGCCAACAAACTAAATCAAAGTTGCATGAAACAACCAAAATAGAGAAGGGGAAAATAGAGCTGAGGCTCAGATTAAGCGATGAAGGAAGAACTAAAATCGAACACTGTAGCGAAGAACAGAGAACCAAAATAGGGGAGGGGAAGAAGCGAGTACAGGCGGGAAGCTATCAATAGGAAATCGAACATCATCAACAACCATTATCATCATCAATCAAATTACCAATAGCAAAGCAATAAGCAACCATTCAATCAGCGTTCCAAACTCATCTTCCCAAATCCAAAAGCATAGCATCATAGTAATAGAGTATCATAGTAATAGAGTAACAAGCAATAGACAACAAAAACCCTAATCAATTCAGCCTGAATAAATAAAAACTAAGCACCATGGGAGAGAGATTCAAAGTCTCAGCAACATCCAACAAGAACAGAGCATAAATGAAGAGTAGAATTCAAACGCAGACCATGGGGATGATTTAGAGCAGAAAATCAAAACAGGGCCTTGAACCATGCATCAACCAACCTCAAACCGAGCCTTTCTCTTGAAATTTTCCCACAATCCTTGCGATTACAACCCAAAATTGACAAAATCTAACTAAATTTCAAGCATTTAGAGGCTAAAATAGATCTTAACTTTTGAATTTTGAGTAGAGAATGAACCTTAAAAATGAAATTGAAACCTAATATTTATCTTAAAAGCATGAACGAAATTAAACCCCAAATTCAGCTGGAAAATAGCTGTTACAAATTCGAATCAAAATCTTAAAGAAAACAGAACAAACCCTAGAAGGCTACAGTTTTGAATTAAACACAAAACCACAAATGAGAACCTAAGAACTTAAAACTAAAACCCTAGATTATACCCCTCTAACCCTAACTCTGGAGCCGACATCGTCGATTTACACAAACCCTCTTCGATCTCGGCCCTTCAATTCATGTGAGGTGGATGGGGGAAATGGGATTGATGATGCTGCTACGCTGGCGGGTCATGGAGCATTGATGGTGGATGAGGGTGAATGTGGATGTGGTGTTGATGTGCTGGCAATGTTGCGGTCGAAGATAGTGGTGTGTGGTGCTATGAATTGAAGAGAGAGATAGATGAGTTAGAAAGAGAGAGAGATTGAACTATAATAGGGAAGGAGGAAGGGTATCGGGCTTCAGGGTTTTCTGGGAACCGAAGGTGGTGAGAGAAAAGAAGATTAAGGAGAACAAGGGGGATAGGAAAGTGGGTCACGTGCCATGCACATGGGCTGGGGGAAGATTTAGGTTTTATTTTATTTTTGTGTTTTTTTGGCCTTATTTTACAAAGCTTTTCCTGAATTTATTCAACACCTACAAAATCAAATAAAATTAAATCAAAATCTAAAAATAACAATTATGATGAGCATCAATCAAGTATAAAAGTATCATAAAAATAACACATTTTTTGCACGAACACTGCCCTTACTACATAATCGCACACATCACACATCACCTCAAAAAGGAGCCCCCAATTCGAATCTTGCATCACCGGAGCTATAATCAATTCCCCTTTTTACCTGAGATAAAGCACTCAAGCATTCGTCATCAAAATCAAAAGGCACATCCTCGACAAGCAAATGGGTGAGTGATTTTGCAATTTTTCAGAAATCTTTTATGTACTGCCGGTAAAAGATGATATGTCTAAGAAAACTCCTCACACCCTTTACAGAAGTTGCAAGGGTGATTTTTCAATCATCTCCACCTTTTCTTTGTCGACCTCAATGCCCTTATTATAGATAATTTGACCTAAGACAACCCCCTCCTGTACCGTAAAATGGTACTTTTTCCAATTCGAGACCAATTTTGTATCTTCACAACATTGCATGACCTTGGCCAAATTATTCAAATAATGGTCAAATATTGTACCATATACCAAAAAATTATCCATAAAGACTTCCATTATGTCCTCAATAAAATCAACGAAAATAGCCATCATACAATCTTAGAAAGTAGCGAGGGCATTACTCAGCCCAAACGACATTCTCCTATAAGCAAATGCACTATAGGGACAAGTACAGGTGGTCTTTTCTTGGTCACTAGGATGAATAGGGGCTTGAAAGAAACTCAAATACCCATCTAAGTAACAAAAATATGAATTTATGGCCAATCTTTCAAGCATTCGATCTATAAAGGGAAGGGGAAAAGCGGGTGGCCTTATTTAATTTTCGATAGCCAATACACACATGCCATCCCGTAACAGTGCTAGTAGGAATTAGCTTATTGTTCTCATTCTGTATGATCATCATTCCCCCTTTCTTAGGTACTATATGGACCAAACTTACCCACTTATTATTGGAGATAAGGTAGATAATGCCAGCTTTGAGTAGTTTCAAAATTTTCTTCTTACCTACCTCTTACATATTAGGATTCAACCTTCTTTAGTGCTCAATTGAGGGCTTATGTTCATCTTCCATCAAAATACGTGCACGCACATAGATGTGTGAATTCCTTTTAGATCTTTAAGAGTATATCCTATAGCGTTACGATGCATCCTACGTATTCTAAGCAATCTGTCAATTTGAGGCAGACTTAGATTCGCATTAACAATCACAGGATAAGTAGAATTAGGCCCAAGGAACTCATACCTCAAAGAAGAAGGAAGGGGATTTAATTATACGTAAGGAGCGTGCTTTTCATCAGACGAGGACTTTGTATCACTTAGTAAGGTTTCCGCTTTACCCAGCATAGGTGGAACTAGTGGAGAGGCTTCTAAGAATTGAACACACATTGCTGCTTCGGGATTTGCTACTTAATAGAACTATTATTCAACATACAATGCTGAAGAGGGCCATCAGATTTATGGCTTGAAATGATTTCTCAATCCAAACTATTAACCACTTCAATCATATGCCATTCATCAGAAAGGGAAGGAAGTTTAGAAACCTTAAATAAGTTGAAACCCACATGATCATCACCCACATCAAAAGACAACTAACCATTTTTGACATTGATACGGCAACTGGTGGTGTCCTAGTGTTCGCGTCAAAAATGTGTCAGTTTCATGGTACTTTTACGCCCATTTTATGCTCGTCATAATTATTTTTTTCAGGTTTTTTTTTATTTTATTTTGTTTTATGGGTTTTGAATAAAATGAGAATAATTATGGAAAAATGCAAGAAAAATGCAGGAAATATCGGAAATGAAGAACTGGGCCAAATTTACACGACCTAATCCCAAAAGCCCATTTGCTTATCCCAAGGAAAATGAAAAAAAATAATAAAACCTAAAAATCTACCCAACCATGTGCCTGTCACGTGCTATCTAACAACCCCCCTTAACTCCCACTTTCTCTCTCCTCTCTCTCAACATTCAGCCATTAAGCCCAGACCCCGTTACTTTGACCTCCATCTTCATCATCGTCATCTCCGTTCTCATCCCCACCATCTCTCTATCTCTCTCTCGAACCACAATCGCCATCACCAACTAGCGCCACCATAATTCACGCAGCAAATGCCAATGCACCACCATCGCTGTCCCCAATCTCGACCATCCACAATACCACACAAATCGATTGTTGAGAATGGAAGAGGGCTCGAGTATATATCCAAGAGAGCGACGATTAAAGCTGAGTAATTTTTAGGTAACAATTTTAGGCTTTTAGGTTAGGTTTAATTTTCAGTTTTAATTTCATTTTAATTACAGTCTTTCGGTAATTTAGGGTTTGTTCTGTTTCAAGTTTTTGGATTCGAATTTGTATCTTGCAATTTCAGCTGGATTTTGGGTTTAATTTTGTTCTTGTTTTTGAGGTTAATTTTAGGCTTAGCTTCAAGTTCAATTTTGGGTTTCAGGAACTTAGGGTTGTTCTTGGTTTGATTTTGGGTCTGCTTAGCTTCGAATTCATATAATTAGGTTAGATTTTGTTAATTCTAGGTTGCAATCACAAGGACTGTGTGAAAATTTCGAGAGAAAGGCTCAGTTGGGGCTGATTGATGCATGACACTTGGCTCTATTTTGATTTTCTGCTCCATAGCTTCAACGCGGCCCATGGTTTGGGTTTGAGCTCTACTCTTCATTCTTGATTAGATTATTGTTAAGATTTCAAATCCCTCGCCCCTTTGCTCAGTTGTTTGGTTTGCTTGATTTTGTTGAGTTGATTATATTATGTTTGGAAGTGAGTTTAATTAATTAGAATAGCTGATATTGTTTTCCAAAACTTGTTCTGTTTAAGCCCTTTGACTATGATTGTTCAGGCATGTTTGCTGAGTTGATGTTTGTTAGTTGATGAAAGCTGCTTTTGTTGATGATATTTTGGTCATGACTTAGCTGAGACTCTGTCTGTGCTTCCAGTTTTCTTTTCTTGCAACTTGGTGATTAAAAATAGATGATGATGGTTGGTGTTTTACTCCCTGTTTCAGCCTCTGATTAATATGCAACTCACTGCTGGATTTCCCCCTTCCCTGTGTTACTTCACGTTAAGAGTAATTGGTTAATTAATGAGTTCATTTCTCATGGTTTAGGTTCATATTTTAGCTCAGTTTGGATGATTAGGCTTGATTGTTTCTCTGGTTGGGTTTATGTTCTGTTTTCTTTCCTATGTTTCTTCATTTAAATGCTAATTTGGAGTTAATTTAGGCTAAATCCATCCCCTGTTCCATAACCCTTGCTATGTTCGGGTTAGATTCGGTAAAATCAAAGGATTCATATGCTTTAGTCGATTTAGTGAGTTTGGCTTAGTTGATAATCATAGACAACATAAGCATGAGCTGAAATTGCTATTAGTTTAGTCCTATCATGTTTGATTCTTCATTAGTTTAAGTTATTATCACCTGACCTCATTTAGTGACCTTACCCTTATTCTCGTCCCCAAGGACATTACCCTCAAGTACTACAGTAAAAGTTGAACGTTTGCGACTTTTTGTTTGTACTCGAAATATCCCAATAAGTTTTTAGTGTCGCTGTCGGGGACGACGACATGAGATTCGGTCACATTTTCTTTTTCTTACCTACTTTCTTGTTAGTAGCATAGATCTTGGTTTACTTGCTTTATTTTGTTATTAATTATGACTTCTTTTAGTTCATTTCTATAAAATTCCCGAAATCCCTAAAAAAAAAAATTAGAAAAGTTAAAATCCAAAAAAAATAAGAAAAACTTCAAAATCACTAAAAAAGGGAAAAAGCCTAAAATTGAAAAAAAGAATTAGAAAATTTTGAAAACCACCAAAAAAATTTATAAATTTCAAAAAAAACCTCAAAAACCAAGTGCCAAGTTTATGTACTTTTTCTTTTTCTTAGTTTCGTTCTTACTAGTTCCTTACGCTTCGACTTACTTTGTTTATTTGTTCTTAGTTGTGATTTATCTAGTTCATTTCTTGAAAAACCCAAAAAAACCCAAAAAAAATTATAAACTTGGAAACCCCTAAAAATTGAAAAACTTTAAAAACTTCAAATGTCAGTTTTCCACTTCTCGCAATATGAGAATGAACCTTTTTGGAGTTATCTTTTAAGGCTTAATGAATGTCATGCTCAACTAAATCATAATTTTGAAAAATGGGAAATTTGTGAGGTTATTGCTATGCGTCTAAATGTTAAGTCAAGGAGTTATATTGAATCAATTTGTCCTGGCGGTTTAATAGAATTATTAACCAAAACTGAAGATGAAGTTTGGGATTTCTTTGAAAAATTAGCTTGTTCAAACTCAAGATGAAGTTTAGGCAATTTGTGAGGTTATTGCAATGGGTCTAAATGTTAAGTCAAGGAGTTACATTAAATCAATTTGTCCTAAAGGTTTAATAGAATTATTATCTAAAACTCAAGATGAAGTTTGGGATTTCTTTGAAAAATTAGCTTGGGAAAGCTATGCATTTGAACAAGCTAATCAGACTTTTAGATATGCAATTCATAGAGAGTATGATTTTCACGCTAACTCCTACCCTTCATACCACTTTATGAATTCAAATAACCCATATGATTATTTTATGCCTCCTGTTTTGTGCGATTATTGTGAATCTCCTAATCATGGTACTAATACTTGTTCTTTTCGTGCTTATATTGATGCTACATGTGCAAGTTGTGAAAAGAGGATTAATGAATTGACTGATCAAATAATAGAGACAATGAAAGCGAGAATTGCTTCACATTCTCAATGTTTTAACTAAAATGGGGAGACTTATAGTGAGATTGATTCTAATTTAGGATCTCCTAAACTTGACATTAATCTCTATGATGATTTTAAGCCCTCTTATTCTGCTAGGCCTGACTTGAATGAAGATATGGATTTTCCTAGTCTAGAAAAAGAGAGTGACCTTCTTATGTCTCTATCAGCGGACCTTGCACCCTACGCTAGCTCACCTAAGGGCATCACTAATGATGTCCTGGCTTCTACAGATCCGCCCACCACTCTGAACAACTTTTGTGAGTCTGATGTGGGTGAACAATCTGATACTATTAGTGAGTTAGATATAAGCATCACACCTGAAGTTGAGCCTCATGATTTAGATGATTCGAAAGATATTTCACAGGAGTTATGTGATAAGGTAACTGAACTCACTATTTTGGACTTTGATGATGATATTCTTTATGAAGAATATGAATCTTTTTCATGTGGATTTGATGTTATTGAAGGTCTTGATGTGGGTTTTTATGTAGAATATGAATCATTCTCTTTTGATTCCATCATTCCTAACATTCTATTTAAATTCAATGATAATCTTCTGTATGTGGAATATGAATTTTTTTCTTATGAGTTTGATACGCATGGAAGTTCTAATGATGGTTTTTGTGCTGATTATGAATCCTTTTCTTTTGACCCCATCCAAACTGACTTCCTTTTTGAATATTGCAAGTCTGAATTTGTTGAGTCTGAGATCATTGCCACTAAGAACTTTACTTTAGACCAGACTCGTACGCATATTGGACTTAACAGACTTGTGAAATGCGCAACCCCTATGTTGCCTAGACTGCTCGTTTATACTGATACAGTTTCTAGGCCAATGACCTTAATACTGGCTCATTCTGAGTATGTTTATTTTCTTTTTGATTGGGCCCAACTGTTTGATAAGTTGAAACGGGCCCTTACTTGTGCTTTATTGGCTAGATGGATGTACTTCTTCTGATTCCAACTCACTACTTTTCACTGTTGCTATATTATTAAGTGTTAGGCTTCTTTGTTTGATAAGCTGCTATGTGCTTTGACGAGTTGTGATTTGAATTGTACTTTTCAGCTTAATATGGAGTGGCTGATGCTCCATGAGCCTCATGTTCGTGAGGCATAGTTTGGGTTCAACCTGTATCCAACCTGGTATGATCGTTCCACCCTCCCTTCTTTATTTCTTTTCTTTCTTTTTGTACTTAGCTGTGGATAATTAGCACTATGAATTATGATGAGTGATCAATCTTGAGGAGCAAGTTGGGATTTGTTGAGCCATGTGGGCTATGATCACCCTCGATTGTTTAGTGAATACTTGATAGTTGTGAATATCTAGGATTGTCCTTGTGCATGTTCTAGTTTCATTGTTTGGTTTCCTTGAATTTGTGTTTTGTTCCCTTGGTTTGGTGTCTTGTTGCTTTGGTTCAGTAAGTTTTGGTTTCCCATTGGTCTTATTTTTGTAGTTTCTTTTTGTTTCCTTTTAAGTGTTTTAGTGTTTTTATTTTTTGTTTTGTATTTGGCTTTTCTTTCTTTTGTTTTTTGCTTTGTTTTAGGCTTCTTTTGATTTAGGTTGGTGTTTAGTAAGACCTCGGTTTGGTTTTGTTTTTAGTTTAGGTAATTAGGTTTATTTTGGCCTCGAGTGGTTTTGTTTTCTTTTAGGTTTTGAGTTTTATTTTTCTTTATTTAGTTATTTTGCTTGTTGATTTTTGTGTTTGAGTCTTATTTTGTTTTGGTTTGGTTTTGATTTTAGTCATTTAGTGGTTTGCTTTGTTTTCGAGTTAGTTTTGTTTTTGCTTTTCTTTTTAGATTTTGATTTTCGTGATTTTATGTTTGTTTTTAGTTTTGTTTGTGATTTGTATTGGTGTCTTAGTTGGTATATATTTATGATTTTATGTGGTTTTATGGTCGTATAGCTTATGTGCTTGTTGTTTAGTGCCCTAATTCCCACAATTAGGACATTGTGAAGTTTTGGTGTAAGGGTGAGGTGCCCATTTTTTGTGAAAAATCCGAAAAGATTTTAGTTTTGTTTTTTGGGCACGTTTGTACTCTTTCTGATTAGCTTAATCCCCTTACTTTGGTTATTAGCTTATATGTAAGTAGGATGTGCATGATAGGTCTCCAACCTCAGTGTGATATTCTAAGCCCTAGTTCTAATCCCATTGTTCAATATAGGTTGTTTAATCCAATTCTTATTTATCCTTTCATCATTATCTTTAGGTCTTAGGCTTCTATGAATGATTCTCCCACTTGCTTGTAACACGATTTCTCTGACAAAATTGAAAAAATGTATTATGAATTAAGAAGAGGGAAAAAAAAGAAAAAGAGATGAAATAAAATTTGAAATGACAAGTATTCCTTTGAGGCATGCGCTACTGGGCATTATCCTTTGATGCACGTGCTATTGGGTGTTACCCTTTGAGGCAATATTGCTACTGGGAAAGCTTGCTTCTAAAGTTACTATGATAATAATCTAGTTGTGTCAGTCAAGTGGGATTGAGTATAATTCTGATAAATCTAAGCCCTTGGATGATGATACACTTACACACAAGCACCGGGATGGATTCAGAATCTTGATGTTCAATGGGATGAAAAATTGGTGATCTAATTGCATTTATGAGGTAGAGGGCTTTGAAGTATATTCTGTATGTATATAGGTCAATAACTTCGTTACATGGGTGATTTAGTTGATTACAACGTGTGCATATCTTTCCCAAATTTTGTAAAGATTATCTTTGAGGAAAAAAAACCAAAAAGATTTTCTTTTGAAATAATTTTTGTGGGTAGTTCACTTGAAAACCCTCACGAGACCTCACTCGTCCACTTGGTTGACCGAGGGGTTTAAAGGCCTTGTTGCATATGCTAAATGCAACCATGATTCCTACAAGAGTGAGTTAGGATTTTCTTTTTCTTACTTTCCATATTTAGTTAGTTTAGTTATTCTACTCAAGGACGAGTAAAATCTTGGTGTAGGGGTATTTGTTCCAGCCAAAAATGTGCCATTTTTACAGTACTTTTACACTTGTTTTATGCTCATTATAATTATTATTTTTAGGTTTTTATTTGATTTTATTTTCTTTTGTAGGTTTTGAACAAAATGAGAATAATTATGGAAAAATGGAAAAAAATGCTGGAAACACCGAAAATGAAGAACTGGGCCAAATTTACCCGACCCAATCCCAAAAGTCCGTTTGTTTAGCCAAAGGAAATGAAAATAATAATAATAAAACCTAAAAATCTACGCAGCGGTGTGCCTGTCAGGTGCCATCTAATAGCCCTCCTTAACTCTCACTTTCTCTCTCCTCTCTCTCAACATTCAGCCGCGAAGCCCAAGCCCCGTTACTCCAACCTCCATCTTCATCATCATCATCTCCGTTCTCATCCCCACCATCTCTTTATCTCTCACTCGAACCATAATCGCCATCACCAACAAGCACTGCCGCAACTCACGCAGCAAACGCCAACACACCACCATCGCTGTCCCCAATCTTGACCATCCACGATACCGCGCAAATCGACGGTTGAGAATGGAAGAGGGATCGAGTATATATCAAAGAAAGCAGCGATCAAGGCTGAGTAATTTTTAGGTAACAATTTTAGGGTTTTAGGTTAGGTTTAATTTTCGGTTTTAATTTCGTTTTAATTGCAGTCTTTCGGTAATTAGGGTTTGTTCTATTTTAAGTTTTTCGATTCGAATTTGTATCTTGCAATTTTAGGCTGGATTTTGGGTTTAATTTCGTACATGTTTTTGAGGTTAAATTTACGTTTAGTTTCAAGTTCAATTTTGGTGTTCAGGAACTTAGGGTTGTTCTTAGTTGGATTTCGGTCTGCATAGCTTCGAATTCATATAATTAGGTTAGATTTTGTTAATTCTGGGTTGTAATCGCAAGGACTATTTGAAAATTTCAAGAGAAAGACTCGGTTTGAGGCTGATTGATGCATGATACCCGGCTCCGTTTCAGTTTTCTGCTCCATAACTTCAACGCTACCCATGGTTTGGGTTTAAACTCTACTCTTCATTCTTGATTAGATGATTGCTAAGATTTCAAATCCCTCGCCCCTTTGCTTAGTTTTCTAGTTTGCTAGATTTGGTTGAGTCGATTATATTGTGTTTGGAAGTTAGTTTAATTAATTAAAATAGCTGATTCTGGATTGGAAACTTGTTTTGTTTGAGCCCTTTGACTATGATCATTCAGGCATGTTTGTCGAGTTGATGTTTGTTGGTTGATGAAAGTTGCTTTCATTGATGATATTTTGGTCATGACTTAGCTAAGACTCTATTTGTGCTTCTAGTTTCCTTTTCCTATAACCTGGTGATTAATAATGAATGATGATTGATGGTGTTCTCCCCCCTGTTTCAACCTCTGATTAATGTGCCACTCACCGCTGAAATTCCCCTTTCCCCGTGTTCATTCATGTTGAGAGTAATTGGTTAATTAGTGAGTTCATTTCTTATGGTTTTGGTTCATATTTTAGCTCAGTTTGGATGATTGGGCTTGATGTTTCTCTAGTTGGGATTATGTTCTATTTTCTTTCCTGTGTTTCTTCATTTAAATACGAATTTGGAGTGATTTAGGCTAAGTCCATCCCCTGTTCCATAAACTTTGCTATGTTGGGGTCACATTAGGCAAAATCAATGGATTCCTATGCTTTAGTCGATTTAGTGTTTGGCTCGGTTGATAATCTTAGACATCATGAGCATGTGACTAAACTGCTGTTAGTTTAGCCCTATCATGTTTAATTCTTGATTAGTTTAGGTTATTATCACCTGATCTCGTTTAATGGCCTCACTCTTATTCTTATCCCCAAGGACATGACCCTCAAGTACTACACTGAAAACTGTACGCTTGCGACTTTTAATTTACACTCGAAATATCCCGACACCTAGAAAGGCCTCTTAAGAATGATGAGGGTGTGCATATCCTCCTCCATCTCAAGCATCACAAAGTCTACTGGAGCATATAAATCTCCTACTTTAACCCGGACATCCTCTAAAATACCCGCTGGGTATTTCACAAAATGATCTACCAATTGTAGCGAAATTGTGGTGGGTCTCATTTCTCCTAAATCTAGCTTTTCACATAAAGCAAGGGGCATAACAGACAAGGAATTGAGAAGCTATCGAGATTCTTAAGCTTAGCATGAAGCTTGTATTAGATCATGACACTGCACTGTTCAGTCAGGGCAACAGTGTCATGCGCTTCTAACTTTCGTTTATTAGATAAAATTTCTTTTAAAAATTTTGCATAAGAAGGCTTTTGTGACAGGGCATCGGTAAATAGGATATTAATGTATAGTTTCCTCAAGATCTCAAAAAACTTCCTAAACTACAAATCAAGCTTAACCTTAGCCATTCTTTGAGGGAATGATAAAGACAGAGTGTACGGTTTTAGGGAAGTTTGCTTAGAGTCTTTCGGAACCACATTAGCATCATTTGCAATATCATCTTTATGCAAATTAGTAAAGGGAATAGACACCTCTTTCTCAACAATCTCAACATTATCATCATGCTTATCATACAAAGTCTCATCATTGTTTACCCTCTTGGATCCCCCAGGTTATTTACCCCTTCTTAGGATCATGGTGCTGCATTGCTCCCTAGGATTTGGCTCTAGTATGTTAGGGAATCTACCTTGGGGTATAGATGAAGAGCTAGCTTGCTGTGCAATTTGGGCTTCCAACATCTTGTTGTGAGTTATAAGCTCATCAACCTTAGAGGCTCATGGCTTCATATACTCATCTTTCTTTTATTGTGCCAAAAGCATACTCTCCACCATGGAAATCTGGGTTGGTCTTTTGTTGAGCAAAGGGATGTGCTTGAAATCCGGGGGATTGCCCAGCATTCATTTGGGGTATTGTGGAAGTGTTAGGGCCACATGAGAAATTTCGATGGCTTCTCTAAGCTGGATTATAAGTGTTAGAATAAGGGTCATTGGTTGGTCTTAGGTTGAAATTATTGACATAATTGACTTGGCCGCTAGTGTTTTAGGTAAAAGGACTCATTAGTTGGCAACTCTTAGTCAAATGGTTAATGGAACCACATATTTCACATGATGGGGAAAGGGCACTAGAATTCACATCATTCACATTCCATTGTTCCAACATTTGAGTCATAGCATCAACCTTAGCATTAAGCAAAGTAAGTGCATCAACTTTGAGCTTGCCTCCAACCCGCTTGGGTAAGCCTCGTTCATTAGACCATTAAAAATTGTGGAGCGCCATTTCCTCAATCAAATTGTAGCCCTCATCTTTAGTCTTATTCATTAAGGTTTCTCTTGTCATCGCATCAATAGTGGGCCTTATAGCTTAGTTCACTCCATTGCAGAAAGCCTGAACAATCATCCATCATTAAGGGCCAGGTCAGGGCACACGTGTGATAAATCCTTGAATCGCTCCCAAGCCTCATAGAGTGTATCATCATCTCTTTGGGTGAAGTTGGTCATTTGATTCCTCAAACTTGCTATTTTGCTTGGTGGGAAGAATTTGGCAAGTTATAGTAAGCTCATCCCATGTGGTGATGCATCTCGAATGCAAAGAATGTAGCCATGCTCTCATCTTATCACGAAGTGGAAATAGCTATAGTCGAATGACATTGGTGGAGACCCCGTTGAGCTTTAGTGTGTCACACACCTCTAAAAAGACCGAGAGGTGTAAGTTCAGGTCTTCCAATGGGGTGCCTCCAAACTTGGACTGTTGCACCATAGAAATAAGACCCAACTTAAGCTCAAAACTGTTTACTTTAACATTATGCTGAGCAATGCTTGAGGCTATGCCTTGGACACCTGCGGTAACAAAATCCCCAAGCATCCTTCTTTGGTCACCTTCTCTTCTCGCCATATTTGGTGAGGTTCTTCTAGCCATGCATCCTTATTCCTCAAGCTTTTGCTTCTTCTCCTCCTGGAGCAAAAAGTCCTCGCAATCTCGGCATAGGGTTCGTATAGAAATGGACTTCTCATAAACGGGGGAAGATTCCTAAAAGCACGATCACCAACACTACCAATGTAGTCAAAAAGAAAAGGAAAACAAAAATAAAGTAAAACACTTAGTCAATTTCGTAAGGCTAACTCAATAGTTGACAATTTGGCCCCCGACAATAGTATCAAAAACTTGACATGACCGCACGCTTATAGGTTCTGTAATATAGATTAAAACATCATCATTGGGGATCAAAGTAATCTATCGATTCAATGACCTATTGGAATTGCTAAGCAATCAATCCGTTTAATGAGTCGGGTTAAATAAACTAATTAACTATTTTTAAATTTAATTGGGGTAAAGCATCTACGAATTTGATTTGCCAAGTACAGACTTGGATCATAGAATTAAGGATGCACTTTTCATTGACTGAACTATTTAAGGAATTGAAATTGAGTTGAATTTAATCCTTTCTTTTGAAATGAACTAAAGTGCCTAAATGAATTCAACTAACGCTCTCTCAAGTATGTTTGATTTAGCCTAGGTTGAAAGATCTATGAATGCTAAGTCTCCTCTTAACAAGCAATTCTCTTTGGATTTCGCTTCATCAAGTTCTATCATGATGATCGAGTAGCGAGCTTTAGCTTTTAGGACTTCGCTCAACTACCTAAGATAAGCAAGCAAAATTGGCCAAATTCCACTCACAACATTCCAATCTCAAGATAGACATGAATCATTCCAAATGTGAAATAAGCACAAGATTTCAAGGATAAGGGATCCTACTACAATACTATGGCAAACAAATCCCTAGATTAGATAAAACTACTCACTCTTATTTCTCATTTAACAAAGAGTACAAGAGCAAATTCAGAGGAAGGAAGGAAAACTTTACAATCGTGATAGCCCTTGAATTCTTTAACAATCTTCAAGCCTCTATGAAGAAAGCTTCTCCTCCAAACCTTAAAAACTAAACTAAAACTCAACTAAACTAAAAGAAAGACATGAGAGAAGTAGTGAAAATGGCTATGGTTGCTCAAAAACTCTTCTCTTTTCTGCTTGGAAGATGCCTTTTAAGTAATAGAGGGAGTATCCTCAGGCACACAATCAAGGAAGATGAAAAGCTTAGAAGTTACAGGCTTATCACAGTCCGTGGCATCTACCATGGTTGGACCATGGTCTTGGTTGGAGCCAAATTCTTCTGCACTTCTCTTGGTCCACGGGCATGGCAACTCAAGGGCATCCATAGGGGGTCAACATACTCAAATGAGGGTCAAATACCGGGTTAAGTATCTAAAATATTGCAAATATCATCAAAGAAACATGCCCAAGCATAAATCAAGAATAGGAGTATAAATTATGACCTAGAACACATAATTCTCCCTAAAAATGCAGCAAAATGACCCTAAAATGATATACACATTAAGTACTTATCAGTAGTTAAACTCTTATGGAATGATAGTTAACCAATATTACGGCATTGCCAGTTAGGCAGATTGTGTGCCAAACCTATTCCAATCAAGAAATCAATTTTCTTTCCTCTCTTAAGTAGCTTGTATTCAGGCCTGTCCTAAACTTTTATTGCTCATCGGCCCACATTCTTATTATACAGCTTCTCCAAGTTTTTCCTCCACGTGACAAATGATAGTTGCATATGTTTTCCTCTTGCAAGTTGCATGTTGTATACATGTTAGACTGATTCATGTTGCTTATGATTCTTAGGCATAAGGACGTCGAGTTTTTGATTCTATGTGATGTCATTGTACTAAGGTGATGCTACATGATGCTATGTTGTGCGCTTATTACTCTAGTGTGCTATAGGAGTCTTTAGGTTAACCGTACTTGATTCTAAAAGTGATTTGAATTCACGTTTTAGAATGAAAGTACCTATGTATGACCTTGATTTGTTATGGCCTTCTTGTCATACCTTTAGATGCCAAATCTTTGCAATGCATGACATAGAGTTATTAGTCACGATGCAAATAGTGTTTAGATAATTGAAGGTATGTGGTCCTTTTTAAATAAGTTTAATATAGTTTTCTGCATCGACTCATTACCCCCTCTTCTATGCGATTTGCCCTTGGTGCATAGATACTTGAAGAGGATTGGCGAGGAGGAGACGGGATACCATAAACCTTTTGTTTTATCAATTTCAAGAGCTATATTTAGTTGTAAAGTACAATTTTGGATTCTATTATGAGTTTAGATGGTTTGTGCCACGTGTATGCGAATCTTGTGTTTTACTGTACCCTAGACTTTGGAATTTCAGCGAAGAAACTCTTTTAAGGGGGAGAGTGTAATAGTTAAGAATTTTTAATTTTGGGGTAACTATGCAGATTAATATTTTCAGTGATTATGATTTTTACCCATCTTAGACTATTTTTGTTTGCATGGTAATTGAGTGCAATGATTTATCTAAAGTAATTTTATAAATTTTTCTTATTTATTGCACGATTACATGAGCTTAGTGGGTACGTTAAAAGTTTAGGTCAACATGTATATACACAGAAATTGGCAAGTTGAATTATAATATTTGTGATCGGATTAATTGGGGTTAGACACCTTAGACCTAAACTCATTTTAGTTTAGTGGGTAGAGAAAATAACAACAACAACAAAAAGGAAAATTAAAAAAAGGGGGGTTTGAGGACTCGGGTGCTGACTTAAAAAAGAACATATACAGCGAGCCTTCTGCTTCCTCATGACCCCCGTGCTTGATAGAGAGAGTGATAAAATGAGGAGAGATAGCAGGGGAGACTGATGGCGAGGTTTGACACTGCCGCCAATTCTTGGCATCACCACTTAGCCGGTCTTGGGCCTGGCGAAACACGAGAAGGGCATGTGAAGCTAGGGTTTTGAAACCTGCACAGCATACCGCGAGCTAGGAGAGGGAAAGAAAGATCGAGCACTAGAACAGGATGCCGGTCACATAGGGTGGGGCCTTACTCTGCCTTGGCCCCAAGTGAGAAAGGGAGAGAGACAGAAGCAATGAGATGCATGGTCGTGCACGGCGATAGCCAGAAGGGGGCGAAAGCTTCCAGCAGTTGCCGGTGGCAGATCGACGCCAGAGTTGTGCCTGGGAAGGAGGTGGTGCAGGACAACAACAGGGAGGAATGAGGAGACTCGAGCCCAACTTCAAAATCACCCAACCAACCCTAAATCGAGTGCTGTAGCTTGGAATCGATGTGGGTGATTCTCGATTCCCTATCCTATTAATAATTTGCAAAGTTTCTTTCGTTCGTTTATTAGTTGAATCAGCTTTGAAGATGAATTCCAGATGAATTGGGAGTTATGGGTAGTAGGTGGATCATTTGAGGTGAATTGAAATGATTTGGGATTGGAATTGAAATGATTTTGAGGATTATTATGGACAGTGCTGTGAGGAGGGAGTTCGGGATATGCAAAAATTTCGTGAAATTATGAGGTGTAATTCTACGTTTTGATATCGCGTATTACTTGTTATTCACTAGAATCTGGTTTTACCGTGCAGCTAAATTGAGTTATGATTATGTTAGCCTATGATTCATGTGTGTGATATGTGTGTATGTCATGACTGAGTTCAACGCCAAAGAGTTGTAATCTTAGCTATTCAAAGTTACATGTGCTTTTAAAAGTCTCATATTGGATGATTTGCGAACTAGAAGTCCTTTTGATTTAATCTTGCTTGATTCGCTTTAACCATGCCCTGCCATTCTTCTATTGAGGCTTTCGAATAATTAAATTCCCCGTGTAATTGGCATAAGAATCATTTCTTTGATACAGAAAACTTAAGCAATGTGTTGATAAGTTAAATAAGTATCTTGAATGTTTAATAATCCCTTTATTGTTTTCATAAGTTTTTTAAATGGGTTATCGAGTTTGAAACAACGTGAATTATAAAAGAATATGTTTGCATTAATTGTGCTTGAAGGCGTGCATTGATAACTACGTAGATGTGAACTAATGTGATATGGCAAGCTTCGTGAGTACTTTGGTTAATAATGACTGTTAGGCCATTCATTTAATAAGAATGCTTTTAAGCGAATTTAGCTATGCACAGGTTATAAATTAGTGATTTCTAAAATGAATTTTAATATTCCTTTCCTTCAAAAGTGAATGCTTATTTGGTCATTAACATGTTTACAAGCATAATTTGCCGAAATGAGTGGTCATCTACTTGTTATAAGTCGATTTGAGTTTATTAAGGCATTTTGGCCTTCTTGAAAATGAAAATGGCATTGTTGTGATGCAATGGGAACTTCTATACAAAATGTGTTGAAGCTAAGATGCATCTGAAATGTTTTAGGCTAATAGGATAGTGCTAGTGAATTCTTAGGAGCAAACCCAGAAGTGGGAACCATGGACGACCCTAACAGGTGTGAGACATAAGTTTAGGGAGCAGACCCGGTAAGTTGGAATCCTAATTCCTAGGGGGTAGACCCAGAAGTGAGAACCCTAGTGGACCCTGACAAGGGTAGGACACAAGTTTAGCGAGCAGACCTAGTATACGGCAACCCTTATTCCTAGGGAGTAGGCCTAGAAGGGGGAACCCTAGAAGACCTTAGCAAGGGTAAATGTGCATTGAATATGAATGGCCCTGGGCATTAATAGGAAATGTGAGTGACGATCTCACTCGAACGTGCACAAATATGATAATCTGATGCCCCATTAAATGATTTCGTACTTGTTACATAATGAAACTTCCTCATTTACAGCATATGCTACTACAAAGATTTGAAAAAGTGCATGTGCTATTGAAAAGAGCTTTTATTGAATTCCAAATGAGTTTCTAGTGAATAACCACTCTTTTGTAAATGGTTACTTTAGTTTAAGTGATGGTCCTTGCCTTTTATGCGTTCATCCCATTTTCTTACTAAAAGAAACCCACTGGGTAATTTTAATTGAGCTCCTAGATGATAAATGCTTATATGCAATTGAACGCTCTACTATTCTCAACTCGTCAATATCTACATGAGTCATTTTGTAATTGAGTACAGCATGCCTACCATGTGATGTCAACCTAGTGTAACAAATGGTCGTCACTCTTGAGATACAAGCATCATAGTTAGGCAAGTTGAGATCTCTTATGCATGGAATAAAAGAAGGGTAGGGATATCTATTGAATCTTAGAGGTTGTTGAAGTGATAACGAATATAGGAGACCTTACATGATTATTATATGATATTAAATATCAAAGATGTATGTGACTGCAACTTAAAAGTAATATGTGCAATTGTTTTGTTTTCTTGGAATTGGGAATCATTCACTGAGCATGTGCTAGCTCATACCCTCTCCATTCCCCGTTTCCCCAAGTTCTTGAAATGATAGGTAGAAGTTAGTTCATGTAAGCCAAGACGAAGTCTCCCTTTTTATTGTGAAAAAGAGATTATATGTTTTTGTTTTTGGGTTTGTGAGTTTATATGACATATTGTGATGTATTTTGTGTCCTTGAATATATGTAAGTTAATTGCTATAATTCATACAACGCATATTAAGTAGCAGTCGCTTTGAATGACTATGCAGGTTAACCATCTGAATAGCCAGTCGTTTTATATAGTTGAGGTTAGCTATTATGAGATGTAAACCCTAGTGCTGCAGATGTGTAATCTGTTGAGTGGTATCCTTTTATTTCTTTCTTTCATGGAGATTTATACTTGGGGTACTTGGGGCGTGTAGCATATAGACTTATGATCTCCGGCGAGTAGCCATTGAGCTTGTGGCCATGTCTTTTATGCTTTTGTGCTTTTATTTATTGCAGGTACCTAATCTAAGGCTTTAAGCCTGGGTTACAGTCAATTTTTAGGTCTGTCCATTTTGTTCCAGAATTGAAGAAATCATTTACATTACTAACGATAGGGGGGGTATGGGTGTTGTAGAAACTTAACATAAGAAAGTGTACTTTCAGAGTCAGGTCCAAAAAGTCTTAGATTATATGATCAATCAGAGAAAAATTAAAAAAAATCGTCATAAGGACAAAGTTGTAATAAATATAAAGTCACCGAGAACAGTGAAAAGTGCAGAAGTTAACTGGCTGTATAGTCACATTTGGGAGGTTTATGTAAAGATCAACGAATGAGTGCCTTTCCTTCTTCAAAGTGCTAAAGAAAAAGGCACGATTCAGATGGGATAATGTGGCCGAATAAGCCTTTCAAAGCCCCAATGATTACATAGGAAGACTTCATCAAATGGTGAGTCGTAACATAGGAGAGCCATTGTTGGCATACCTTGCCGTGATGATAATGTTGTAAGCATGCTTCTACTAGTGTAAAAGGATGGACAACCTGCTTATTAAGAAGTTTGCATGCACTTTGTTGGTTACAAGATAGAAGATAGTCCCCTATGGAATCAATTACGAACCCAGAAGAGCGATCACTACATTAACCAACTAACCTTTGCGAAACACTATCAAGCGATATAGAAGATTCAGAAGAATATTGAAATGGGATGCCGAGTTAGTCCCTTATGGAATAAATGACGAACCTAGAGGAGCGATCAAGTCCCAAGCCCTTCCCAATTTTATTGCTGAGTTCTTAGTTTTGTATGAGACGAAGATAGGGGATACAAGTCATGGATGCTATATATAGATGGATCGACAACCAATGAAAGAAGTGGAACAAGGTTGAATGTGGTATCTCTCAAAGGGTGTACATATGAGCATGGATTGAAATTCATCTTTAAGGCATCGAACAATAAAGTCGAGTGTGAAGCTCCATTGGCTAGCATGGTGATCTGTAACATGCTAGGGACAGAATACCTTAAAGTATTCTCCGACTTCCACATTATGGTGAGGTAAGTCAAGAGGGAATGCAAAGCTTATGATATAGCCTCATGATCACCTACTTAGCAAACGTGAAGGAAAAGTCCACCATGTTTAAGAAGTTTGAAATTGAACACGTGCCCCGATCGGAAAACCGATAAGCTGATGCCTTCCCGAAGCTCGCTAGCTCTTCTCCGAATTGCCACCTAAGGTGCATCCATTAGAAAATCTTACGACACGCTAAACGCTAAAGTGTTGGTATGGATTGATAGAATTAAGATATGTATGGACCCCCTCATAGGGTATTTTCCTAATGGAACTCCCCCACAATATCAGAAACAGGCTTACCGTTTTAAGAAGAGATCAAGTGGTTCTTATAATATGGAGGGCTCCTCTATAAGAAAGCATCCTTATACCATCTATTGAGATGCGATACTTTAGAAGAGGGGAAAAGGATTTTGGCAGAGATGCATGAAGCAGAATGTGCATAACACATGGAAGGTCGAAGCCTTACCACAAAGGCACTAAGGACTGAGTACTACTGGCCAACACTTTAGTCGAATACAATAGAAATTGCAAAGAAAAATGATAAATGCCAATAAGTTGTTGCCTACACCACCAGCTATCTACCCCTCTAACTACGACAAATCCTCATTACCTATTATGGCTGTGGATTACTTTACTAAGTGAGTAAAGGTAGAAGCAGCGACGTACATTATCGAAAGGGAGGTTTGGAAGTTCATATAAAAAACATTATTATATGGTTTAGGGTTCCAATTCGACACTCATAAAGCACTAGACTATTATGCAAAGTATAACATCAAAACAACATTCATGACCATTATTAAACCCCAAACAAATGGATAAGATGATCCCACCAACAAGAAAATCTTTAATGGATCGAAGAACAGGTTGAATGATGTAAAGGGATTATGGGCTCATGAACTATCATTCATATTTTGGTCCATTCGGACAACTGAAAGAGCATTATAAGGGAGACTCCCTTTATGATTGTCCATGGTTCTGAAGTTGTACTCTAGGTAGAAATCACCATATAATCTCATCGGGTGACCACTTTCTAAGAGAACCTCAACAACAAGGCACTAAGGGAAGTGCTTGACTTGCTACCTATAGTGAGGGGGTATTTACCTCAAGGAGGAGATAGCCAAAATCAAGATGACTTAGCTCTACAGCTATAAGGTAAAGGAGAGACCCCTAAAGGAAAGAGATTTGGTATTAAGGAAGATAAAAGCTCCTAGAAAGCGGGTAATCCAAGGGAAGCTCACTCTCAATTGGAAAGGCATGTACATGATCATTGAGCAAGCGTGTGCCAGTACATTTCAACTCGCAATACTTTAAGAAGATGCGATACCAACAGCCTAACACTCTGATAACCCTACGCATGATGTAGGGAAGGGCAACATTGGTCCTTCAAGTAAAAGAAAGGCATTTTTCATTATAGTATATCGATTATATGTTCAGTTCACCTCTGATTTTATCTCTTATAAATTTGAATCAATATTGGTTTCCTTGTATTCATTTCTTGATTATTTATTATCAAATTTGGGGGAAAAGGGGGATAAAAATTTAGAATGAGATCATGAATCTAACTAAGCAATAAAACTTATTGATAAAACTTGTAGCAATTGAGAAACGCTGATGCACGGGTTAGCTGAATCGGCCGACATCCAGATTCATCCCATAAAGGCCACAATAGGTGGTAGGAATGCTAGGACGTTAGCATTGTAACCAAGCTCATCCTACCTACTTAAGGAAGGGGTCTAACTACGTCTAATAGTTTGGTTAAATAATACGCTGGTGCAAGGATTAGCTTATTTGGCTAATATCCAGACCCATCCCAGGAATACCGTGATAAGCAATGGGAATGATAGCGCGTCAACCTTATAACCGAACTCATTGTAGCCCCTTAAGGATGGGGTCTAACCAAGCGTGACCGTTTACCCAAATGATGTATTGATGCAGGAATCAACTCGTTCAAATAATGTCCAGACTCATCCGATGAATATTGTGATAGACAATGGGAATGAAAGGATGTTGGCCTTGCAACCGAACTCATTCTGCTCCCATAAGAAAAGGGTTTAACAAAATGTGAAAGTTTGGTTAAATGAATGCTGCTGCATGGATCTGCTCATTCAGCTACTGTCCAAATTAATCACATGAGTGTAACTCAATCCTTTACCCCTCTTTTAGCCCTTAGGGGCTGAGGGATGGGTGTGTGAATGAGCCATGCATAGGTTTTCAGGACTCCCTCTATGATGATAGGCATAATGCCCTTTAACCCCTACAACGCTCGGAAGCTTTTGACTGATAAAGCGTAAAGAGGGTTGTGAACCTGCATCGAGGTTCGAGCTTGCGACAATATATCAACGAAGTGGCAACAGTGCATAGCGAAAACAAGAAACGCAAAGACATTGCAAAATTAAAACACAAAAGTATGAAGGTTATCATACAGGCAAGATAAACTAAAGTGTAACAGAGCGCATATACATTCCCAAAAGTAAAATAAAGCAACAAATTAAACATATTCACATGTCCTTGGGAGAAAGGCCTAAAATAAGGATTGTTATAGAAAAAAAGTCTAGCAACTAATGAAAAGATGAAGGAGGGAATGGGGAGTCAAGCCCATGTCCCATCATTTGCATTCTCTGTGGTGTCATCTCTAACATGAGTCACCTCGACATCCTCCTCGGTGGATCCTCTGGGGCACGCTCAGCAGAGGACAGGTGGGTACACTACAAAAAAGGTTGCTTTCCTCCACATTTGATCTTGCTAATAACCACACTTATAAGTGTAGAAATATCAGTTGCCCGCACTTAGGCTAAATGTAGGGAAGTTAAGTGTGTGGAACTGTTCTCCACACTTAATGAAAATGCAAGTAGAACTAAATTTCTCGCACTTATAAATGCAGAGTAAGTACTAATTGCCCACAATTTATGTGTAGCTGTTTTATGCTATGCCCACTCTGAAAGGTGCAAGAAGTTTTAATTTTTCCCACACTTAAAAGTGTTACTAGTGTTGTTTTAGTTTTTTAAAAAATAAAGCTGGTAATTAATATAAAAGTTATTAAGCTAAAAATAGAATAATTGTGTACAATTGTTCTTTTTTTAACTAACAAATTTTATACTAACTATCAGCACGCATCACCCTACATGAATGAATAAAATTAACAAACCAAAAAATTAAAATAGATCAAACATCAATTAAGTAAATTACACATTAGTGCCTGAAAAAAATTAATTGTAGACACAGCAATAAAGACTAAGGTAATCAAAACTAAATATACTAGCATTGTTTTGAATCCATCCTGTTAATTTTTTTATTATAGTTAGCTGATTGAACATTTTATTACTCCATATACTACCCAAAACTATACTTTGAAAACATGCCTAGTGTCCAAGAATATATAAAAAAAATCTCCATCTTTGTTTTCTTCACCGAGAGATGTTAGCTCCAGAAATGCAACCTGTTAGATAATTGAAACACCAAAAAAATTGAATTATTAGAAAAGATAACTAAATAGACTAACTAAGATACAGACTCAGCAGAATTAAGTTTAAAGACGCACATCGGAGTTCAACCAACTATAGAACCACAACAGAGTTGAACCAAGAATAGAACGACAAAAAAGTTCAACTAACAATATATAGTACCTAGGTGAGTTCAACTCATAATAGAAACATAATCGAGTTCAACCAATAATACAACCACAACCGAGTTCAACCAATAATAGAATTGCAACCAAGTTCAACCAACAATCGAACCCAAGTGAGTTTATTCAAACAATAGAACCCTAACCGAGCTCAACCAACAATAGAACTATATCACCATCTATAGAGGGTACGTATCATTCCAAGTATAAGCTGGTACAAATAAAGAGGTTTATACAGGCCATAAAAATTAATGTTCTTTATTCTCTCTCTCCCTTTTCTTTAACTTATATAACCTAGAGTAGTACCAATCCGATGTAATAGTACACATATAGGTACACTTCTGCCCAGTGGAAAACTAGTACAATGAAGAATGCGACTCCCCCCCCTAAAAAAAAAAAAATGAAAAAGGAAGCCAAGCTATGAAAAGACTTCATTTCTCCAACACACATGATGTTATAATTTTGGCAAATTAGAGGTATGAGAATGTCAAACTTCACAGAAACAATATGTTTAAGCATCAACTACTTAGGGAACATGAGTACACGACCAAGCAGTATAGCTATACTGGAGACATAAAGGGAAATCCAACCAAAACTTTTTGTTCCCAAGTACTACTGAAATTTATATATATTCCCCAACAATGACATCTACCCTCGTGTTTCCTCTGCTTTTTCTTCATATCACATATCAATGGTCTTGTTCTATGAAATAAGCGCCCAGTTGTACAATGCAAGTTTACCCTCCAACATTGAAGCCTATGCATTATTTGCAACAGTAGAATTCATATGGCTTCTAATAGATGGCACATTGCTTGGTTTTGCCCTGGGTTACATTGTGGGCCTCACCTGCCAACTAGCTCAGATTCCTTTTATTAAGTAAAACCTACATATTAAACTCTAAACTAAGATATATTCTAGCACATTGTTGCGTAACTCCACCCCTTTAATAAAATTTACCTTTGCTAATTCACAGGTATTCCCATCTATGGTATTATCTTCAAGCAGATGTACAATTTTTTGGCGAGGTTACCCAAAATAAATCTTCTTATTACATCCTCAAATTAACTTGGTTTCCCCTATAGTATAAACCAAGAGTTGGTTATAATATACAGGGTCTCATCAGTTGGACCATTATTTGTTATTTTGTTTATACACTTTTCTTAATCAATTTTATGGAATGGCTGAAATCAATTTTTCTGGCTGTTGAAGGGAGGGAGAAGATGTAAACTGCATGGCAAACTAATGCCGTTAGATTGTAACCCAGATGATTGTCCCTTTGCTGACATGAGCATGTCAACTCAAACCGTAAAACATCAACTGCATATTAGATGTACACTTTTATACTATCATACATAGTTAAACATTTGATTGTAACAACATTGGCTCATAACATTTGTGCAATCCACACCATCCAAAAAGAAAGCACCAATTCAAAGCATGAGCTTATAAACTAGGAAAGGCGAGCATAACTTAGTAAAGGCCACGTTCATAATATCTGGAAACTTTTCCTTAATAGCAGCCTTAATCCCCAAGCCTATAGTCTGCGATCCTTCATACCTCATGGTGGAGTCCCTACCCACAATGGCTATTACATTCACCTCTCCACCATAGTTCTTGATAGCATGTCTTAACATGTCCATATGACAATTTAATGCCTAAAGCATAGCATAACATCTGACTGCTACTGTAGAAAGTAAGCATGATTCTAGAATCAAGATAGTGCATCTACAAGTACCTACCTCAACAATTGTTTCATTTAGTTGCTCACCATTAACTTGTTGAACATCCCTAACTGCATCACCAAATTTCTCCTTGAGCACCCATTCGATGGCCATCTTCACGGTTGTTGTTGAGCTAGGGCAACTCCCCTATGCTCCTGTCATATGCATTAAGTATAAGTCAGCTCCTTGTTTCAGTGTCTACGGTTCTTAGGAACAAACACATGATCTAACAACAGAAGTCATTAGCTCTCATGAATTATTATAAATTTCTCATCTCTGTGTAAACCTGGACAATAAGGGCAAGCATTCCCTAATTGATGAAAATGTTATAGTTGGACCTTAATTTATAAACTTATGAAGACACGTGAGTCATCTTCACACAATGGATCACAATTCTGTAGATTCTCCCAGATGCGTGATCCTCAATACATAATCAATTCATACTTTCCATCCATTAGTTGTTCTCTCAAACCACTGGATACACCAACCACTAAAGCTAATTGATTGAAAAAGGGAAAAGGAAGATAACCACCTCTCCTCCTCCCGGGGCTCCCAGAAAAGAAACTTCATTTGCGATTTCATTTTAGGAAAAAGTCACTAAAAGTGAATTAGGAATTACGGCTAGAATTCGAAAACTATAATTCTGATTTTTCTCGAGGATATTTGGGGGAGGGGGTTACAACAGAGCAATTGTTCTACATTCACTCATTACTCCTTTCCTAGGAGCTCGGCTCAAAACACAAGTAATTGAATTGAGCAACCAAAATAATTATAGGCCTTTAAAATCAACTTAGCAAATTCGGGTATGAATAGTCCACCCAAAATCCAATTAAGCGTATATAATTTTCACCACAAAAATTAAACCCATTAGTAACTTCGCCTCTCAACAAACCCTACCTTAAGTTTAATCAGACAGTTTGCAGTCAACCTATAACAATCATGCCCAGAGCATCAAAGTGCAATAGTATCAACATGAAGAAAAGGGGGGACAGATTAAACTACTGGTACCTATCCGCGAGAACTCGAGTAAAGATGAGACAAATTCTATCAATAAGGCCAAGCCAATGACATATCTTTCAAAGTGAGCGAGCAGAGAGGGAAAGGAGGCTGAACCCTAACCAGAGGTGGCCATTGAATTAGGAGTCGAGAAACAATTGCATAACGGCAACATCACAACAAGATTCATATCACAATCTGGTAAAATATGGTCTATATTATTCAAGAAATCGAAAAAATGGGGGGATTGAGCACTTACATCAGAATTAACTAATGTCAAGTTTGTAGTTGGCCTTCTTGAGCACTTCATATCCTCAAATGTGCCTCTGGTTCTCATCTAGCAACACCCACAAGCAGCACTTGAACAACCCTTGGTTATGGTCTGCGTTATAGCAGAGCAACCAGTAGCTTTCAGTGAACTCTTCTGATTTCCCATAAGTTGAGTGAAGCCAGATTGACGGTTGAGGTCGGCTTAACTTGCTATTACGACGTAGACAAATCACTTCCTAACTTCAAATTGTTCAACCCGCTACCCAAAGTCTTCAACACACTGCCCAAATTATTCGAATTTATTCAATTTGATGCTAATTCACAAGAAATTGTTGAGGATTCGATGCCCAGATTCTACAACTCACGCTATATGCTGATGCTGTTTCATACTTGCCTAACTTTTTCGCCTCTGTCATGGCCTGCTTCTCAGTCGACGATCCCGTTTTCCTCCTCCTACAGTGGTTATACAGGGTTTGGATGGCCTTGTGAAGGCTTCAGTTCTAGGGGTCCGATGTCATCTTGAGAATTCAATTGAAAGCCATCTGCTTGCTCTTGAGGGGAGGAGAGCCGCGGGGGTTGAAAGCTAAGGTGTGCATAATTGAAAGGTTTTTTATTCCTTAATTGGCTAATACTTATATATAATTATCAAAATATTTTGTACAATTTATCTCATTAGCATAATAAAAAGTAATTATAAATGCTATTTAAATTCCCCACACTTAATAATTATTGGAATTGGTTTATAATTTACCCACACTTATTAAATGCGAAATCGAAAAAACTACTAAATCGTATCATTTTTCTCTCCACACTTTAATTAAGTGTGGTGATACAAATGCGGGAGGATGCATTATTTTTTGTAGTGGTAGCAGATGCTGTACCTAAACGCGAGTGGAATATCTCCTGGTGAGCCTCCTCCTTCCTCTCCATTAAGGCCTTATTAGCCTTGAACTTGCGCTCCTACTCCATGAACTTGTACTCTAACTCCCAAATCGTATGCCCATCAACTCTAGTCTTTTCATTAAGGCACTCCATCTCTTTCTTTTGGTGCCTCGCTTGCTCTATGAGAGAGTTAAGCTCAGCCTCTCTGACTTATTGGCAAGCAATGAAGCGATGGGTAGAGAAAGCATGAATGGCACCCTAAAAATAAGAAAGGTAAAGATTACAGCAACTAAAATCAGGTAAAAAGGAAAAAATTATGTGCGACAAGTCTAACGCCCCAAAATTTTCGTACGTACATTTACTTATGTACTATTGTATATTTTATGTGCATAATTTGGGTTATTTATTTTTTTAATATGTATATGTGCTGGAGTTAGTAATAGTACTATTATATTTGGGAAATAATTAGAAGTGTGCCTCATTTCATCGATTACTATAGCCTTGCTCAAAAGAAAGGGAAAACAGAATGGGGAGATTTCTTTTAACCATGTTAGAAATGGGGTGGCATGATTTATCATGGCAAATAGGGGATGCCCCCTTTTCTTTCAAACCTCAACCCCTCGCACAAATTAGAGGGAGAAAGATAAGAAGATAAGAAGGGGATGAAAGAGAAGAAGGCAAAGAAGAAGGAACAAGAAGAAAGATTAGGGTCTTGGTTTTGATAGCAAATTGAGGTGAGAGATTCTTGCTTTTTCTAATCCTAAACCTGACTAGGCGAAGATCAATTTCATGGTTATGATTAAATTTGGCAAAACAATTGAAGGTTAAAGCTACGAATTTAATGTTTTTAGGGTTTAATATATTAGAAACCTAATTTCACTTACTAGAAACCTACCCCTAAAGTTTCATGCTTAGTTGAGATTTTTGGATTGTATTGAGGTGTGAATTTGATGGGTATGCTATTAATTTGTTCATATATGAACAAAATTATAGATATTGAGCAAAGATGGGAAAGAGTGATCTGAATTTCAGGTTTTGATTATTTTTTGCCATGGTTTTGATTTTTGTGAATTATTAATGACATGAAAAATTATAAAAATTTTACTGCAGGTTATCCATACTATTGTGGAAATTCTTGTCAGTTTTTGGGCCTTTGGGATGTTTAGTTTATAAGTTATGAATTTTTGATTGAAACTGTCCTATTTAAATGAGTGACTTTAGCCACATTTTAAATTTATAGGAACAATTGGCTTGGTCAAAAATACGGAAAATTTTACTGTAGTTCCTACGTAGTAGTTGGCAATTTCTTAAAATTTTTTGTGAATTTCGAATGTGTAGTTTATGAGTTGAGAATTTTTCTTTTTTTTGGTTGAGGCCACCTAGTTTTAATGCATAATTTGAAGGACTGTTTTAATATTTGTGGAGGATTTGCTTAACAGAAAATTTTAAAAATTATGAGATAGATCATGCATAATGTTTGGTATTTTCCTGCAATGCTTTATGAATTATCGATTTGTAATCTTTGTTTTATGAATTTTTAAGTTAAAATGTCTTGTTGAATGTAATCATGGGATGTTTGTATGCATCAACTATGGATTGATCATGTGAGGGATGATTTTTTTAGTATTAAGAGCAGAAGGTGCTTTTATGGTGCTCTTAAAGTTGTGAAAATTATTTTAGGTGGATTGATGGTTTGTTTTCACAACATTTTTGTGTAAATTAATATAAGTTTCCTTGGAATACAAAGATGTGATTATATGAATTATACCATCTTAATAAGTTATGTTATTATGTGGAAAGAGCTTCATGTCTTTCCTAAGGTCGTTATTCTACAGCTATGGCCACAGTAGTGACTGCCATTATGCTTAGTTCGCCTAGTGGGAGAGGTACTAACCAATTTCCTGGACATGAATGTTGGTCTTATGTGCTGCATTACCCATGTAGGTCCCTGGTGAGGAAGGGTTCGACCTATGTTTGCCGATAATTCACATCCTTTAGAGCTAGGGTGCCTAGTTGGTACCATATGAATAAGTCCCAGCTGGTCCACCAGTGGCTAGTACCATATGAATGAGTCCTACCTAGTCCACCATGATGTGTTTTTCACCCTTATATTACGATGGTTCATTGTGTGATCATGAGTTGATTTCCTTACATTAAAGAGTTTTGGTGAAGTTAAGAATATATGATATGGTATGAAATTGGTTTTTAGCTTAGTTTTGGACTTTGGATTTATTTTTATATTTAAAGGATCATTTAGGATGTCTATGATTTTTTGATTGATTTTAGATTATATGCATGACTTATACATATGTTTAAAGAAATATATTATGTGTTTATAGCATGTATGTGGACTTTTAAAAGAAATATGCTTTATGTATGTGTCAAGTGTGGATATAGGCAAGCCATCACCTTAATTAAGCAGGCTTTGCTTTCCTTTAGACTCTAGTAAGGGTTAAAAGAACAAAAAACACGGTTGGTATGAGACAACCATCATTAGCTTAGTAAATAGACTAACAACAGAGTTTGTTTAGGGACTTAAGTGAAAACGAGGATCCTTTGAATCGTACCAGGTATGAGATAGGTACAACTAAGTTAGTCTAATTTCCCACCTCATGGCATATGAGTATGTGTGTGTGCGTGTGCATGCGCGTGTATGTGTGAGTGTGTGTTGTGAAGTTCATCAGTCTGCTTTATATGAAGTATATGAGTTTATTTCTAAAACATAAGCATGTTCTTATGTCGCCCTCTATATAATATACGCTATGTTCTATTTAAATGTCTTAAGATATATGTACTATGTGATTGCGTTAATGGCTTACTAAGTAAATTATAACAACGGGGAAGGTAAGTATTATTTGCTCAGCTCAGGGAACTCATGACCTCACAACTTTAAGGTTTTTGAAAGTTAAAGGGAGCCACATTAGCATACATGAGGTTAGGTGTTAGATACACTTTTTGGAGAGTGAAGCTCGAAACACAAACATTGTTATTGTTTATGTTATGAATTATGTTTAGTAAATATGATATGGATGTATTTTGTAAGCACAGGCGTAAGGCTGTGTATAGTCTAGGTATGTATTAATATTCATGTTTTAGAATCATCTCATTGAGTTTGACTAAATCCTAATCAAGGCTTCCGTTACGCCGTTACGCCTGTCTTCCAATAGGTTAATTAAGGTTAAGAAATTTAGAAAGCCTTCATTGGTCTTCCTAATTAAGCATCCATTTATGGTGACGAGCCTACCTCCTTTGGATGGGGTGTTGCAACTAGTGAAGATTAATATCTCCATGTAGTAGACTTGGCTGGCCTCTAGGGTTTTGGAAATATCTTATAGGCTTAGAGTTAGGGCAAGCTCCTACTTTTAGGCGAGCTTTTTGATTAATGTTGCCTTCCTCTCATAATCTGCTAAAAGGCAAAGCTTCTCTCAACTGAAGGATAGTGGTAAGCAGAATAGGGGTGCTGGGAATACGACAACCACGCTAGAAGTATTAGCAAGTTGGGACACCCTTCGTTAATCTGCTTAGGGCACATTAGAGTCTTCTTCCGCTCTAATACTTGGCTATTTGTCTGCGATTCTAGCACGATAACCACGTTACGTAGTAGACAACTACACTTTTAGGGAGAGGCACACTTGATTAGGCTTGGCTTGTGTAGCCAAGAGGAGGAACCCACCAAAGTAAGGTTCTTAACATGCTAGATGACATCCTCTATAACTTCCCTCGCTCGCCTCGCATTGTCAACTTGTCTTCTCTCATCCTTTGTCATCTTGCCCTTTATCTTAACTAGCACATCGATCGCTTCCTCTATAAAATACAAAATCCAGATAAGTAAGGTAAACAAAGAAAAATGCAAATGAAATGGACGAGTAACAATTGAGTGACTGCAAGTGATAGCCGAACAAAGCCCGACAGCATGAAGGAAACAATAGTAATCAAATAGCACTAGACAAGAAAGCTTGTTACCCAGAACCTTTAAGATCTTTCTGGATCGGGAATAGACAGAGTCAATGGGATGAAAATAATTAATGCCGGCCATCTCCTTCTTCCTAGGGGTGGCGCAGGCCTATTCCAAGTCTTGTTCAGACCTCGTTTATCCCATGTTTGGATGATGGCTTGTCTGGGATCGATAAAAAACTAGTTTGGCTGATTATTTGGTACCACTCCTTTCTCCCACAAGTCTTGTTGTCTCATACGATTATATGGACATAAGTAAAGGGTGAGGATCTGCACTCAAGATGTTTAAGCTTACATGTGGTGACAAAGGACAGGATGTACGCCCACACATTAGGAATAAATTAGGAAAACCATAATATCATACCGTCGGAGGATTTTCATGATAATCTTAGGGAGTGTGAACCAAAGGCAACACTCTGAGACCTCCAGATATACCACAATCCAGTCTGAAGTGGGTTATCTACTGTATCCGTAAATGAAGGGTCAACCACTCCATAGTTGTGTTTGAAAGAAAACTTCACCTTAAAGTCAATGATTTTCTTATGCTTGTCCAAAAATGATGGATTGATGTAATGGAAGCCAGGCTCATCCTCCGGGTTGAACCTGTTAGGGCCTCTAGAAGGGGCGGGATCCAGCTCTGGCTTCTCTATTATGTCAGTGGGCAGCATGCCTATACTAGCAAAAGGCCCATGAAGTGGCTTAGCTACTGACACCTCTCATGTATATGACATAGTTCTGCCCAAAGAATAAGAGTTAAGGGATAATGAGCCACTACAGTACTACTCAAGGAAGTTTAGGTTTTCCCCAAGAAAGTCCTATAACAGAATGATAGTGGGTAGACCTCAGGGTTACCCAACTTCTAGTTTAAGATTATCATGGTGATCTCCTAAGGAGCCGACGCCATCCTTAAGGGTGGTGAAGGATATGGATTAACAGAATTATTACTAAACATGTCCTGTCCAAAGTTCGATGAATGGCTAGAGAACAACCCTAATGAACAGGGAAACAAAGACATAGCTATGATATAATAATATTGAAGCAAAAAGAAAAAGGATCGATACCTTAATGTTTATCAAGGCAAAGAAATTTCTCCCTTAGAGTTTCTCTCTTAAACTTTCTCTCGCTGGGAAGCTTCAAGAATGGCTTGTGAATGAAAATGAGAAATAAATGGAGGTGAGCGCGTATACATCCACAAATATTGCCTCGAGATTTATTCCCAAATCTAACAACATGCATTAGATGCAATGCCATTGTCAAAATCTAAAATGGGTTAAAATGAAAAAAAAAGGAATAAAAGAGGAAGAAGCTGGCCAGCTTAAGCAGGGTTGGCTAAATAAAGAAAGGGAGGCCTCTCCTTTCCATTTGGCCCAACCGAATGGAGATGAGGGTCTTCGCCACTCTCTACTCAGCCTAGAGGAGGACATCACCAGTTTCTATTCAGCCTAGCAGAATAGAGAGAGGGGGACCTCCCTTATCTCTAGTTGGCATAACCGAATAGAGAGGGGGGCTCCCTCTTCTCCATTCGGTTTAGCTGAACAAAGAGAGGGGTCCTCCCTACTCTCTGTTGGGCCTAGCCAAATGGAGAGAGGGAGACTTCCTTCCTCTCTATTAGGCCCAGTCGAAGGCATCTTATGTGGAACATCTCTCTTAACTATTCCAGGTCTTGAGGCAACAAATGTTATATACTAAGCTTGGGAAGTGTGAGTTATTCCCACCCAAGTTCATTTTTTTGGGGTATGTTCTTTCCAAAGAGGGAATTCAAGTTGATGAGTCCAAGGGTTAAGCTATCAAGAGTTGCCTATCCCAAACACTATCATGGAGGTTTGAAGTTTCCATGGGTTGGCCTCCTGCTGCAGTTAGTTCATCAAAGACTTGTGCTCTATTATGGCTCCCTTGATCAAGTGCATGAACAAAGGGAGTTTTGAGTGGATAAAGTCGACTCTAAAGGCCTTTGAGTTGATTGAGGACAATCTATGCTCAACCCTTATTTTAGTACTTTGTAAATTTAAAATCCTCTTTGAAGTTGACGTAATGCTAGTGCAGTTCGAATTGGTATGGCTCTTGCTCAAGCCAAGCACCCTCTAGCTTATTTTATTGAAAATTTAAATGGTTCAAGACTCAAATAATCCATTTATGATAAGGGGTTCCACACTATTGTTAAGGTCTTAGAACATTAGAATCATTATCTTAAGCCTGAGCCTTTTGTGCTTCATTTGGATTTCAAGGCATTATCCTACAGCAATGGCCAACACAAGTTGAATACAAGAGATTCCAAGTGGCTTGAATTTCTTTAATGTTTCACTTTCTCTTGCAAATATAAGAGTAGGAAAGAAAATGTTATAGCGGATGCATTGCCAAGAAGGTATGCTCTGCTATTGGTCCTTAAAGCCTAGGTCCTCAAGTTCCATTCCAATAAGGCTTTATACATAGAGGTTTAAGACTTCAAGGAGGTGGCAGGGAATCCCTTTGCTTTTAACTCTTTCACATTAGAAGATAGTTTTCCCTTTAAGGGTAAAAAACTTTGCATCCCAAAAGTCCTTTAAGGGACTTTCGTGTTAGGATGGTTCATGAAGGAGCCTTAGCCAGTCACCATGGTATCATCAAGACCCTTAAGATGCTCAAGAAACACTATTATTAGCCTAAGATGAGTGGGGAAGCTCATAAGGTGATCACAAGTTGCCAACTTGCCTTATGGATAAAAGTTACTTCTATTAAGGCCTTTACAGTCATCTACGGGTTCCTACAAGGCCTTGAGATGATATTAGCATGAGCTCCATTGTAGCCGTCCTAAGGACTCCTAGGGAGAATGATGCTATAGTGCCTGTTGATTGTTCTCTAAGATGGCCCACCTCATTACCTACCGTAAATATAATGATGCTACTTTATTGTAGATCTCTTTTTCCAAGATATTGTGAGGCTTCATGGTATCCCAAGAACCATTGTTCTAGATAGGGACATCAAGTTGATAAACCCCAATTTTAACTAAGCTCATATCCCCTTTTTGGTTCATTTTCCCTAACTCTCCTTTAACTTAGAGGGATTTGGCCATATTATACCTTTTCTAATGTTGTTGCCTTATTTCAACCCATTTTCTGACTTTTTGAAGTTAATTTTAAGATATTCAGGGAAGACGGTGGCTAAAACCTAGAAAAAGGCAAGGCGAAAGCAAGGGTGATCACTTGAAGGCCTGAGGAGAGCAAGTGAGCAAGGCACATATGAAATTTCCAAGGTACAAGGACGGGCAATGACCGCCCCACAATCGATGGTCTGGTCGTCGCTCATCTGTAGTTTTCAAGGAGATGGCAACTGCCATAGTCTTCACAATGGGTAGGCCATCACCATGTCACTAGACACCTCTGCTA
>JAKOGI010000402.1:315000-352500 GCA_029747015.1 Carnegiea gigantea | reverse complement strand
CCTAGATCAGGAGAATAATGAAGTTTTAGAATGTAAATTTTTATGGACGAACCAAGACCCACCATGTTGAAAGAATAAATACTTTTATTTCAGGCAATTACTGCATGTCGAGTGCTAAATTAATTATGACAGTCTATTAAATTAAATATCTAATGAAAATATATTGCAACAAATTAAAAAGCGCCACATGCCATGAATGATATAGAAAATAAATAGTCATTTCTTTTAATAGAGCTAAGGAGGAAAATCCTAACTTTGGCTTCTCCATAGAAAGGGAGCTACCCCCCTTAGCTAGGGGTCGGTATTCGAAAGAACTCATAAGAGCATAAGAAGTTCTCTCTTGAACAAGACAACAACCACTCTAGACACGTGCCGTCTACTTACAGAGGTCAAACTCATATTTTGATTGAGGTTAAGCCTCTTAGGCGCCTCTCTCAAGATCAAATTCATTCAAGACTATTCAACAAGATTGAATAAGGGGGTTTATCACACTTATTCTTGTAATAGTTATGTAGAGATTGTACCTATTCTTCGATATAAATACAAAAATTCAATTTGTTACTCAATTTCATGCACAATTTATTTCAGGCTCAAACTTTGTGTATATAAATTTTTGACACGCCCAGTGGGACATTCTCTGCCTCTCATCTCTTTTTTGAAGCCACAAACTCTACATTCCCTCGATGATGACATAGCTGCTAAGAACCTCATCCCTCAACCATCAAGCAAAGCTATCTGATCCAAATCTCAAGGATCGACAACCACTAGCATTACATCTAGCAGAATCATGACTGGAAGCATGGTAAAAGCTGCTGATGTGATTGCCATAAAACAATCAGCTAGGACTCTACCATCGTAGTCTTGTAAGATCCCAAGCCTTGACTCCAACGTGCCTAAAGGAGTTAATAAATTGCTTCGCATCCTTTGAAGCGAAGATCTATTGTTGGCTTCAAAGTGCATCAAACAATTCCTCAAGGGATAGATGAGCTCCAAGCTCAGGCCAACCCCACCTTCCAACATTTCAGTGCAGAAGACCATGGCTACACCAGCAGTTACTCGTCAGTGGCAACTCCAAGGGAGTTAGTCATTCAATTGGGGACCAAGTCCTCTAATTATGTCATTATGCCAGTCATGGTGGCGAAGGCGACCAACGTAGGAGAACAACTAGCAAACATGAAAGCAATATTAGAGAAGCTCACTACAGAGAGTCTGGAGAAAGCCGCCAAATCTAGTGTCAAAGTGAGCAGATTGTTGCTTTGATGAAGAAGCTGGAAAAGCGACCATTCAAATCCTCTACCAAAGGCTCGGATGGCAAAGAGTCTGATAAGGAGTCCAATCGCAGCGAAGACTCTAATGACGAACATATAAAAAAAGGATTCCTAATTGGGGCCGATATCTATTGAGCATATTCAAAGCCTAATTACGGATGCTGTTATGGTTCCATTGGTGGAAGGATCTCATAAGACACATATGTAAACAAAGTCTTATACAAAAAGGATTGATGTCCTTCGTATGCCCGGTGCCTGCCAACCCTGTAAATTCAACTAATTAGATGATAAGGGCAATCCCAAATAGCAAATTGCTCACTTCATTCAGATGTGTAGTAATGCTGGCATTGAGGGGGTATGTTAGAGAAGCAGTTTGTTCAATCTCTTAAAGGGATTGCCTTCGATTAGTATACAAGCTTGGAGCTCGAGTCTATTAATAATTGGGAGCAAATGGAATATGAATTCCTTAACAGGTTCTATAGTACTCAGTGCACTATTAGTATGACAGAACTAAAAAATACTAAGTAGTGGAAGGATGGACCAGTCCTTGATTACATCAATCACTGGAGACCTCTTAGCCTTAAGTGCAAAGATCATTTGTTTGAAGCCTCTACTGTGGAAACGTGCGCTCAGGGCATGGAGTGGGACTTGCTTTATATCTAGCAGATAAGCAAGCCTAGAACCTTTCAAGAGCTGGCTACGAAGGCACATGACATGGAAATGACAACAACAAATCGTTGCAGCAAGTTATCTTCTTTATATGAGTTTAAGAAGGGTAAAGGCGATTCTAAGAAGAGTTTTAAACCTCCGAAGGCCTCAACGAGGGAAATTATGACTGCATCCACTGGAGAGCTTGTGAGGATTTCAAGAGTCTAAGTCAGAAGAGAAGAAGGCTTCATTCTCTAAAGAGACAACAAGGAAGCAACCCACATTGAAGGAGCTTCAACAGAGGAAGTACCCATTCCTTGATTCAGACTTGTCGGGAATATGAGATGACTTGCTTGAAGACAAGGTGATCGAACTCCCTAAACCTAGGCGACCAAAAGAGGCTGGAAGGACAAATGATCTGAAGTACTTTCGTTATCACATGGTCATTAGTCACCATTTAGAAAAATGCATTACTCTCAAAGAGCGTATCATGCAACTGGCTAAAGATGGGAAAATTATACTAGACTTAGACAAAACCGCTGAAACCAATTATAAGAAATAACTGCCTTTATACCATAAGAAGTGACAAGGGAGGAAGAAAAAATCTCAGCATGTAAGTGGTAGGAAGAGCTCAGAAACAAACAGGAAGTAAGACATTCAACCTATAGAATTACTTAATCAGGAGTAGCTTACACATGTCACGTTGGAAGAATTTTTCCCAGTAGGTTTTTTTGATATAGTCACTATTAACATGACATCATGTATTGGGCTCGAAGATGAAAAAGATGGAGGAGAGGAAAGCAAAAAGATCCTCTAAAAGGGGAAGATAAAACTCTGATCATCTTAGAGGCTTTACTAACACGCATGAGTTGGACAGGAAAATCTTTCGCCTACCAGAAGAGATGCTTCAGTATGTTGCCACTACCCTTCACCACCCAGAGCTTGATGCTGACAAGGTCAATAACATTGGAGAATCCTCAAAAGGCCTTGGCCAGTATGCCACTTGCAACACTACTACCACTTTCACTAATAATGACTTGTTACTAGGCTCGAAACCTTACAATCACCCTTTGTTTGTGACTGGTTATATTAGGGAGCAAAAAGTCAAGTGCGTCTTTGTAAATAGAGGTTCAACCATCAACGTCATGCCTATGTCTACAATGAACTAATTGGGAATCGCAGTAGAAGATCTTTCCAAGAGTCGTATGGTGATTCAAGGGCTTAGCTTGAAGAGTCAACGTGCAATCGCCATGGTTCGCCTAGAGATAACAATGGGGGATCTATTAACATCTTCAATCTTCCATGTAAATGACTCCAAAACTCCAACTAAATTGCTACTTGGTTGTTCGTGGCTCCATGAGCTTGGAATAGTGGTGTCTACCCACCGTCAATGTCTTAAGTATTACCGTGGTGGCGAGAAGAAGATCAATGATGGCATAAATCCATTTACAAAGGCAGAATCACCTTTTACCGATTCTAAATTCTTTGAAGAAGGCACTGCACCTAAGGAGAAAAAGCCCTCTATAATTCCTCCATAGGAAGTGGCGAGCCAAAGACTACCAAGAATTTTAAGGTAATACTGAGGTATGACGGCGTGAAACAACAAGAATCTCATAAGGGGGACATTGAACAAGAGACTATCACCCAACTTGCTAAACATGTTGTGAAGCAAGTGGTGGTTTTCATAAATCATATGCCACTGCTCTTAAAATATGTTCCCAAGGCTCATCTCAAGGAGGGGGAAACACCCTTCAGTGGGTGCGCAACTGGAAATGCTGGGGGCAACACTATCAAGAAGGATAGCAGGGCCAACTTGAGCAACCTTAAAGAAAGTATCACGTTATCAATGCGAAAGTGCTAACCGAAGGTGAGCAGACCCCCTTTGCTTAGATTTATCTCTTGTTTTAAAGCCGTATTAGGCAAAGAGGAGAACTTGTCAAAATGCACAAACAAAGGAAGAGCTCGACCCGAATGCATATAAGCTTGTGGAGAAGGCAGGTTATGATTTTAACAATCCTGTTGCGCTAAGGAGGTAAAAGAGGTGGAAACCTACGGCCTCAACAAGACGCAGAAGAATATTTAAGAACAAGGAGGTCTAGTAGAAGTCCAAAAGTGGGTCTCGGTTATACACCAGTGCAGCCGATTAGGATATCGGGGCAACGTAAGGCCAAACAAAATATGGTTCAACATTTCTCTGCTAAAGAAATTGATAAGAGTGAGGATGAAAATGCCTATCTGTCTTTGCTAGAATTGGGAGAGGTTAAAACCCTAGGTCCTCGGTGTTATGAGGAGTAAAGAATCATGCACAACCAAAGCCTTAAGTCTTAAACAGAATTGCGAAACTAAGAGAATCATCGAACCCACAACCCTAAGAATAAAAGGATTTAGTGTTCCAATTGACTTGGTGATGGAAACGAAGTACATAGTTTTATCCCTTTTTGCATGAAGCGATTTTTAGCCCTGATGTAAAGACAAATGGCTCACTAAGGGTAAAGAGACGCACTGCAGTCTTTACTAGTAAGCCAAGTAATTCTGACATCAATAAAGGTGACGAGAAAGAAGAAGTGACTTCTTATAATCATATCATACTGCAAGAATGTGAAGACTCAGACCCAGAGATAGAACTTATTGAGACTCCTAAAACTCTTGAAGATATGGGGCAAGCTACAGTTGATGATTTGAAGGAATTGAATCTCAAAACTGCCGAGGAATCCCGCCCCATCTACGTAAGTTCATTACTTACACGTGGGCAAGAAAAGGAGTACTTCAATCTCCTCTCAGAGGACAAGGACATGTTCACATAGAGTTACAAGGAAATGCAAGGGCTTGATCCCAAAGTTGCGGTCTATTACTTATCCCTCAGGAGGGGTGTTTCACTTAAAAAATAGCCTTAACAATGTTTTCATCCATGGTTAGCACCTAAAATTGAAAAAGAGCATTTTTGTGCTAGATAACATTCTAATTGAATTAGCAAGAAGAGCATTTTGTGAAAGTCTTTGGGTGGATTGTATGCACTTGAACGTATTGAGCTTGAATTCATGCTCTGTGGTAGATTTATAAAAGGGATTGTTGTTCTTTCAATGGAATCCAAGAGTGGAAAATTTGTATTTAGGTTGTAGGAAAATATATTATTGAATGGCCAAAAGTTCCTATTTTATAGGTTAGTATACATCATCTTGCTCCAAAGTATTTGCTTTAATCTCTACTTGGAGCTCAAATTGTGCGAAATCATTGATTGTCAATATTTTGGTGTTGTAAATGTAGATTTTCATGAATTAGGCCCTATTTGTCTTTGACTTTGAACTTGAATTTAGGCCAGAAGTGAATCGATTGGTGGTGTTTTTGGCTAACAAAGGAAATTAGGCAAAACTTTTAATTTTGATAGGGTTAATACTGTATCGGAAGACCTAGTATCAAAAGAGAACCTTGGCCCTTGCATGGAAGGGTCAATACTTGAGAACCAACACTATTTTATGAAAGTGTCATTGAGAATAACATGGGTATATTGTTTTAAGGATCTTGATGAGGGTGCTATACCTCTCCTACCCATTAGTTTCTTGAGATCTAGGGGCATTAGGTGTATGCGATGCTTAACCAATTTTACCATGGTTTTTCCGAATTATATTTTACATGGAGCTCTATGAGGCTAAAGGTGATTTTGATCCTTGGTATTGTAAGTAAGAGAAGAATTATGCAACAAGAAGGAAAAAATCTTTTATGGTTTTCAAGAACGTTAAATTTGGATCTCTCACTCTTTTTTACGCATGTTTGAATTTTTTTGCAAACATTTAACTCTAAAGATCTTTGTTTTGCCATTTTAAAAATGCTTTTATACATGATATATTGATGAAACAATTGCCCATGTCTAGTTCCCACTAGATTACGTATCAGTTAAAGAATTCTGGGTCATCATTTTACATTACACAGGGTCTACATGCATATATAATTTTATGTGTGTGTGTGCACATGTGTGTGTGTGTGTTATTGTTATGTAAGTTGGTGTACAACTATTTTGATTTAGGATAGTGAGAACTCTCCATTGGGCATTTGTCGCTCACCCCCCTTTAATTTTTCCCTTTTCCAGGTCAGGTATCTCTTAGATGACTTACTTTCATGTGGCTGTGATTGATCCTTAGGGAACTTATTTAGATTTCTTGATATTTTACCTGTAGGGGAGTATATAGTACATGAGTGTTCTTAATATTCACAACATGCAACCGGGAAGATTTTTTTATGTGATTTCTAAACTGCATGCGAACATAAATTAAAAATACACTACGTATCATTTATAAATTAATAAGTGTGAATGGCCCGATCAGCTAACCACCTTGTTAGTTTAATAATTGGGTAATCTCCATGCACTTTATAGGTTATGGCTGAACGTTTAGGGATGTAAACCATTACACTCTAGGCATGTCACTCGATGAGTTGTGTCTTCCTTTTTTTAGATTTTTTGAATTATAGGTTGGATATTCTGGGTAAGTGGCATGACGAGTTGATTAACTTCGGCATGTGGCCATTGAGATAGTAAAATTTATTTTATTTCTTATTATATTTATGATAGGTGCATGGGAAAAAAGAAATAAAGCCAAATTTTATCGAACTCTACCAATTTTATTTCAAAATTAGGGAATTTACTGAAAAGGCTAGTCATGAGTACGGATGTCAAACTTAACTTGTGTTCACTTGGTGCTTGCCACAAGCATGCTCACCATTGGTGCAGGTCCTAACTACCGCGATTAGTTAGCTCCCCACGTCTTACCAAAATACGTTGTGAGGCGTTCAGGGAAGATATGGATTGGTTTGTCCTCCTTTCCGGTGGATTAGAAGAGCTAGTGAGTAGTTTGAGAATATTCTCTTTCTTTTCATAATGTTTGGGTTTGTCGGTTTCATCAAATGACAAAGCACAACTTTCCTTTTCTAAGAAGCGAAGCGGTGGCCAAATTTATCCTGTCCAAATTCGACTACGGGAAGCTACGTAGGGAGCCTTTAGCCCCTTATAAGAGGCCTTTGCTACGCCGATAGCCATTGTTATGTGTTCGCTTTGAAACGACTAGGGCCAAATCCTATGCCTATGACATTACCATTCCTATGATCATTTACCTCATCTTTTATTACTCCATCCGCTAAGAAGTGATTTGCTTTATGGTCATTTTATCTCCTGTGGCTCAAATATGAGGATTTTATAAACTATGCTCATTATTTCGCTCTGCTACCTTTTATTCCTTCCATGAAAATCCACCTAAAAGAAAAGAGCCTAAAAATATAATTCTCCCCTAAGCGACATATTGCATACCCAAATGTCTCATGTGGTAGAACATATGATAAATGTCCAATTTTCATAGGATTTTTAGGCAGTAGTGCATGCCATTTTAAGGGCTTTCAGTGCATAATTGTTTAATTTTATGTCCCTTTTCTGCTTTACGTGTGGATTTGGCATTGATGATGATATCTTACTAGCCTAAAGAACCCAAGTGGAGCTAAAAAGGAAGTAAAAGTCCAAGAACCATATTGGATTTCACTTGAATCGAACATGAGCCAGTCATAGATAGAGGAACCTAGCCGAGTTCCTTGCTGGGTTTAGTCTGGTTCAGCAATAGGGTAAGATTTGGAGTGACCTAAAGTCTCCAGTGAGTACCATGGTCAGCCCATGGTAGGACCCACAGCCCATGGCACCCTGTTTCGTGCGTGACGGTTGATTTTTCTATAGTTTAAAACTGTCTCCATGCTTGACTCGGGCTATTTAAGCTCGTGTCTTAAACATCTTTATGAATCTATCCAACATATTATTCACCATCTAGATCAGGTTTTAGATTAGATTAAAGGGGAAGAGAGCGAATTGATGTGAAGACGTTGTAAGGATTCCATTCCGAGTTTGCAATCGAGAGATTCAAGCGCGTTCTTTCGCTGAGCATCTCTCTTCTCTTCTCTCATTTTGGGATTTATGTTTTGCATGTTGGATTAGCTTTTATTGTTTTACTCTTGGATTTATGCAAGTACTAGTTAATTTCTCAATCTTGTATTGATATCATTTGGTGCCTTGGAATTTTTTGGATTGTTTTAACAAATCCTAGATGTTTATTAACTTGTGAAGAATTTGATCACTTTCTTGTATGTTTTACGTATTGGTGAAGAACTAAAAGATTAAATATGATATCAGAACCCTAGGATTTGACTTGATTGTGTGAAGTCTTGAGAAAGTCACATTGATTCGGAAACCATGAATTTGATAGTTGTATGCTTATTGAACCTAAACAAATCGAGAGCCCTTGAGAAATAGTGACTAGTTAAATTTAGGTATTTCACTGCACCTTGAGAGAGTGTGTGATACTTTAATTATCGGTTTTAAAATATCAAATAAAAGAAGAAGTGCTTGATTGATCTTTGGGTTGGATGATTGCTTGTTTTGTTTAATTCCTTGATTATTTATCCATTAGATTAGATAGTTAATTATTTTGATTTCAATCTCAACTTTTGATTCGCTTAGCCTGTCTTAAGGGAATATAGCCCAGTAGATTGACATTATCCTTTTGGGAGACGACCTTGATTTGTTACAATGCCAGTGTACACTTGGGCCTGACCAACATACCGCAATCTAGGTAACTATGAAGGAGACTAAAGGAGTAAACAAGTTAGAACATTAAAGGGAAACTTAGACTCTAAGGGTTATACATTAAGAAGGTCAATGGCTACGCACTTAGAGTGCAAGTTTAATTAAAGGCAAGAAGGGACACTAGAAGATATCGATATTTCGATACAGAAATACCTAAGGTTGAGAAATTTAAAGACCACATAAGGCAGAGGGGACATATACGAGGATATTACTCATCATATAAGAGTAGGGTAGCAACAATGAAGGAATACATTTAGAGTGTTGAGTGAAAAGAAAATCCTAATAAAGTTAAAAAGGGAGAGTTTACCGCATGATGGTTAGACTGACATTGTTATATGGCTCAAAGTGTTCACGAATCAAGAGGACCCAAGTCTAAAGGTTGAACGTTGCTAAGGTGAGGATGATTAGGTGTATGTGTTATCATATGCGATTAGATAGAATCAACAATAAAGTATTTAAGGGAAAAGTGAGAGTGGTGACAATAAAGGATACAATGAGAGAAGGCAAATTCATATCATATCAAAAGGAGTATAGATGTACCTGTGCTAAAGGTGTGAGAATATTGATCTTCTGAAACGTAAGAGGGGTAAAGGAAGACCAAAGATGAATTAGACTTATGAGATTAGACATATATGAGAAACTGAAGGCTTACAAAGAACATGGTTGAAGATAGAACATTATGGAGGTCTAGGATTTGAGGATCTGATCCTAAGTAGTTAGCCTTTACACTTTGACTTGTGTCACTTAGTGAACATTGAAATTGTTTATACTATGTATCACTTTAACATTTCTAGCTAGTAAATGTTATAATTGTTATTGGTATTATTACTGCTGTAATTTTGTTATTACTAGTATTATTATTAACATTGTCATTAGACATTACACTTCCATTCTATACAACATTTTCATCTGATGCTAATTGACATTAAAATATTATTACTTTTTTTGCGTTTTGAAATGGTTTCAACTATCAAAAATGTTTTTGAATTATTTTTTTGTGGGTCTCTTAGAAATGTGTTTGCCACAAAATACAAGATGCCAAAATCATGAAGACAAGACATTGAAAGTGCCATGTTCATAAAATGTAATCTATCATCATAATGCAATTTTGTCATTAAAATGCCATCTTTTCACAATTCTTACATCTCATCCACAAACTGATGCCACAAAGATTATTGAACCAAGCAAACTAATTAGTTAGAGCGTCCCTCCAAAGTGACTACATTGCTAAACTACCCACCCATTACATGCATATTGCTAATCAAGCAAAATGAGCACGTAAAATAACTAGATTGCTAATCATGCAACTGGGAGTTAGTTGTAGAACCACGCAGAGATGCCACAAACACAACAAGCATTCTCAACATTGGAATGTACGGTATCCCTCCCCGCCCCGTATAGCACCATCTTCAATTTCCCATTCTTTTCCTTCATCTTGATTAGCCCTTGTTGCAGCACTCAATCTCTTCCATCTTCGTCTTCACCGCGCACTTATCTTTTTTTATCTTCTTCCTATTCTCAATATTACTACTCAAAGTTCCATTCTTCACAATCATCCCGACCATCGCTGACACAGCTAACCATGCCCAAATATTATCATCAACCCAGTCAAACCCTAACTTGCCCAAGCCTCTTAAACTTCAATGATCATCTAACTAAGTTATTCCCTGTCATGCTTCTTACGAGAGCACATCTTCTCCCATAATCAGGGACTCCCACTTACATGATCTTGTAGGTTACCTTGCGTTCGAGCTAAAGAACTTCACACATTCTTCTGCAACACATTGAGGCATTTTCATCAACCACTTTTGGTCAATGAAATTTGATAATAGAATTCAATGATCCGCATTCTCAAAATTTAGGGAATTTTAGAGCTGTTGTTTCGGGGAGTTCAAGGATAGAAGAACTTTAGGGGTCTATCTGATCATTGGAGGGAAAAAAAAGTCAACACAACTATTTTTCCATTTCCGTTTTATTTTCTCTTGTTATTTGTTTAATTACCTCCCTAATAACAAAAGAGTAAGGAAAAATAGTTAAAAAAACTCTGTTTCAGCTGCTGCTTTAAGTCATCCAGTCAACAAATCGCTACTATGACAAAACATTTACAGTTCAATAACATAATAAAAACTTCAAATGTCAGAGCCAAAACGACAAAAAGGCACACTTTGGCGGCATATGAAGCGTTTAACGTAACTTCATAACGGTATTTGAAGTATTTAGGCCATTACAACTAAAGGTTTGTTCATTTTCAGCATTTCGCACCTACTCAACCTGCTAACGGCTAGTCAAACCTACTTCAACCAGCTCCAAACTGCTTTAAACTGCTCGAACAAAAAATAGAAGGTTGGAGTTTATTCGAGCCAATAGAGTCTTGCTTAGCTTTGCTGGATAGGCAACGTCGAGTGCAAACACGAGCTAAGCTTTGATCAAGTCGGATTTGACTGAGCCGTTTTCAAACTTTGTCAAATTGTAACATTAATTTGTAGTAGAGTAATATATAATTTTTAATGCCATAATCTTAAAAGATATTATACTAGTGATATTTTGTAATTCAACTTTACTATCAGATATATATACACACACACACACACACACACACACACAGATATATATATATGTATGTGCGTGTATATATATATATATATATATATATATATATATATATATATATATATATATATATATATATATATATATGTACATATATATATATAATATATATATATATATATATATAATATATATATATATATATATATGTATATGTATGTATGCATATATATACGTATGTATGTGTGTGTGTGTATATATATATATATATATATATGTATGTATGTATGTATATACATATATATGTATGTATGTATTTATGTATATATATATACATATGTATGTATGTGTATACATGTATATATATATATATATATTCCAACATTAATGAATCGATTTGATATTAGTGGATCCGTTTGAAAATATAATAGACGTAGACTTGATATATCAGACCTTTATATACATAAATTACATTAATGGGCTGGTTTTGAATTAAGAAAAAGGTGAAAAAATATTAATTGTTACGCAACTTTTACGCTACATTATTTTCGTACGTCTATTATGAACTAATGTTACAAAAATATAAAGTATTCAACATAAATAATCATACGTAATCGCAACATTCAAAGAATTGCAACAAAAAAGCTCCAAAACCTTCCAACCTCCTTCCAACCTACTAACTGCTGATCAAACCTACTATAACCTGCTAACAGCTCCTCTAAAACGCTAAAACGAGGAACCCTTAGATGTTTTATCTAAGGTTATGGTTACATGATTTGTTGATTGAACAATTGAATACACAAATTAACCCTTTCTGAATTGATGTTGGCTGGGCCTTGATTCCCATCATCAGTACTTTGACAAGATCAAATAACATTAAAAGAATACTAAGTTTTAATTGAAGAGCATTTCATATGGGCTTCTCTGTGATTGATAAGAAAAAAACCTACATCCATTCCTTGTTTGATGATTCATAACAAAGAAAGCCTAAACAGTGTCGATCTGATTGAGTACGGATATGACTAAATGCTGAATTATCTTAAGTGCGTTGAGCCATCTGAAGAAGATTACAGGCTCCAATGCTGTTGTTAACAAAGATTACAGGCTCTAATGCTGTTGTTAAGAAATTCTCCCTTAAGATTGGCCTTTTAGAAGCAAAATCGCTGTTAATTATGGAGAGGTAGCAATTTATGCATGCAAAAGCCAAACAGTAGTTTGGTCAGTCCTCGATTAAGCTAATTATGAAAATAACAATGACAACAGTAATAACTACAAAATTGAAAATTCCAAGCTAATGATCCCGTTGAATTGGGCTGGAAAACTCAAGAGGTAATCCCCACGTACGTTATTTTCCAATAAAGCTGCTTGTAATACCTTTTTACGTCATGAAAACCGTATTTTATTAACGATATGAGTTAAATTACTATCAATGTGCCTATATGAGCGTCAATTTTATTAAAAGGATATCCTTGTCGCTATTAATATCTTTATTACTAGTAGTTTAAAAGTCTTTCAATGATTTTTAGTAAGCATTAATAATGGTTATTAATGAATACTAAATCAAGTAGGAACCCGAATATGATTAGGTTGTCAACCTTAGAATTCATTTCGTTAGTTATTCAATCTAACCTTGATATTTTTGGGAATAAGTAATCGATGAAAGGTCATCTTATCGATTTGGAGTTTAGAGTTCAGGGGTACGAATTAGATTAGCGGAATCAAATATGAAACAGCTTGAGACCCAAAAAAAAAGAAAAAGAGAGATGGAGGGGCATTTCAGTAATTTCGCCCAGCCCTCTTTTTCTCCTTCCTCCTGCTGCGAGCCCCCCTCCCCGACATCCCTCTTTCTCTCTATTCTCTCTTATTTTCTCCTTCTTTCTCCTCATTATCCACCATATACGTGGCCTTCATGCTGAAAGCCCAGAGAATTTTTGCTACTCCAACCTGCAAAACATTCTCATTCGACCTCCCCCACAAGCTAGCCACCATTTGGCATGAATCTGGGCAAAGTTTCGAACGAACCCACTATGTTTACAGTGGGTCTGGGCAGCGAATCTAGGCACGAATGCGTGCCCAAGTGTGGCCATGCAATTTGTCTCTTAATTACTTCAATCTTCCATAAACTGAGTGTGGGATTCACAGCTTCAAGCACTCAATTCAACACCAAGGCAGTGAGTGAGAGTTGGGTCAAAATTAGGGTTTGAATTACACAAATCGGGGCCTAGATTGGGTTTGTCCGTGCGTGGTGAATTCAGAGCTGTTCAAGCACCCAAGCCGAGCCCAGCAGCCTTCAAACGAACTTCTAACTTGGAATCGAGGTGGCGATTTCTTTACTCCTAAATTACTACTATTTCTCAACGAATTTAATTAAATTTAGCTAGTGCATGTCGATTCTGACTTTTATAGTTAGTTTGGGTGAATTAGAATCGATATTGAGAAATTGCAAGCATGGTACTAAATTGAGTTAATCGTATGTTGAGTCAATGCATGGTTGAATGAACCGATTAAATTGAGGATTTTAAAGTAAACTGAATGTTATTATCAGGCTGTTGTAGCATCAGTTGTCGTACTTGAATTCTATTTGGTGCTTAGGGATGCTAGTCGGGCAGTTGAAGCAATTGTGGAATAAACTGAATTATGTCTAAAGGTTATGGCTAAATCAGTTTGGGTATATTAATTGTCTATTCGTAGTAATTACAGTGAAATACTATGCATATGGATATTGGTTTGCTAACTAGAAAACAAATATCGCTTTGAAGTTTCTATTTGCATTAGTTTAGTGCACGTTAAATTCTATGTTGGCTATTAAACATGAATGCCATACCCATATGTGATTGTTCTATGTATTATCTATTTGTGCATGCCAATAATGAATCGAGTTGGTAATTGGACGGCTTGAGGTGGAACTATTAAGGAATTTGGGGTTCTTGTGGTCGGTGTTTTGTGAGAAGGGAGCCTGGTTGTGCCATGTAGTGTATGAATGTGCTAGTTGTGAACCCTTTCCCCCTTCGATGTGCTACGTGAAATTATGTGGTTAATTCTTGAATTTTAGACGTCTTTAGAAAAGGGGTCATTAAAAAGCTTTTTTTCATGATTGTGAATGCTTTTAAGTACTTACCAATTGCCTATTAGTTTATGAAGATGTTTGTAGCCGAAGATAATCCTAAATCATCGAACTACTCAGGGAGTGACCTTACTGAATAGTCGATAGGTTTAGGAAGTTCAAAAGCAAACTACAAGTGAGTTCGAAAATGTTTTAAGGCATTGGTTTGTATAAAACTTCTCTTTTTGTTTAAAAAGGGATTTAAATGATCCGAAAGAGGGGATCTTAAGGTATTAATTATGAAATTTAGCTTGATTTGTATGCTAGCTACTTATTTGAGTTTCGAGTTACTAGCTGGTGAACCCATCATGATTTTAAAGAGCATTTGTGTTGAAAATTTATGAAGAAACCTTGGTTGAATTATAAGCGAGCCAAGTACTTTAAGCTTTGAATAGTAGTAAGTTTGAGAATGATTTAAGGTTTTAATTTGCGTAAGCCTTCTTTGACTTTAAAAAGTATTTCAAACAAACTAAAATTGAGCAGCTAAATGAGTTTATTATGAAACCCAATTTGAGCTATATGCTAGTTTGGATGAGTTTATTACAAAACTTAGTTTGAGTCATATGCTAGTTTGAATGAGTTTATTACGAAACTTAGTTTGAGTTATATGCTAGTCTGAATGAGTTTATTACTTTAAGTTTCAGTGTGCTTTGATTACGAATCTAGTTTGAATTAAATACTAACTAAGTACTTTAAGTTCCAATTGAGTTTCGGTTTATGAGTTATCAAATTTGTTATGCTTATAAGAGGTTTTTAAGCTGAAAATGAAAGAACCATAAACCATTAGAAAGGTTATGGGTTGTTTTGTTAGAAAGTAAAAAGTAAGCAACTCAAACGAGAAATAAAATATGATTTTAAAAGATAAAAAAGTGCTAGGTAAATGGCCAGACCTTGAGGGTGGGAACTGGATGCAAAGATGGCGTGAGCTGTTTCCCCCAAAGGTAATGTTGGGAACTGGACGCAAAGATGGCATGAGCTGTTCCCGGGAGCTGGACTCAAGATATGACTATCTTGGTGTGAGCTGTTCCCCAGATATATTATGATGTGTGATACATAATAAAGCCTTGATGGGACTGGACTCAAGATATGACTATCTTGGCATGAGCTGTTACCCTATAGAGGACAATATCGAAGTTAGAGTTGCTCTATGGAGACGCATTTTGGCCAATGTTATCTTACGCATAGCTCGGGGATAACATGAGTTGTGAGTGATGATCTTACTTAGGGCAAGCATAGATCGCTCCTAGCCAGCACAATGTGATGATTTTATGCTAAGAGCATGTTTCCTAAAGTAAGAAAAGCAGTTGGCATTTCACCACTTTAAGTATTTCAGAAAAGAAAGATTTTAAGGGCCGTTATGAGGCCGTATGAATAAGATTTGAAAACCTCGAAAGGGTCATTAAAGGACTAATGTGAAAGTGATTTCCTTTTTAAGAATGTGATCCTTAAGAGGCTAAGTAGAGTGTTTTTAAGAAAACTTCCTTGCATGTTTTATGAATGAGATCCCAAGTATAGTTAAATGAAGTTTTAAAGAAAGTTTCCTACCAAGTCTTTCTCACCACTATGAGTATTTCATAAACTTTTAGAAAGGATTATGAGCTTGAAGAAGTTAATGTGATTTATAAACTATTTGTGGAACATATTATGAGTCACTTTATTTTCAAAAGTGAGTTTGAAAGCGTTTATACTCAATCCTTGTTACCTATCTTTTTATGTGCCTGAATGCTTGCTAGTAGGGAAGTTTGGTCATTAAGGGCCTAGAAATGAGTTGAGTGGCTGGAATGAAGTTTAAGGATGGTAATCTTTCCTTGGGGACTATGATTGTCTAATATGATAGTAAAGTATAACTGCATGATATGTAGCTATTAATAGTTTTATTGCTTGCAACTGTTTTGGTTTTAAGGGGTCGAGGAATTCTCATTGAGCGTGTGGTTGCTCATCCCTTTCCTTACTCCTTTTTCTAGGTCTAGTTGAGTAGGTATAGAGAATATTTTGAAGTTATTTTGATGCTAACCCATCAGGAGTCTTTTACCGGCCTCGCAAAGTGTTTGATGCTTATCATGTTGTAAATATGTAACTCATTGTTTTATATGTAAGCATGGAGTTGGCTTTATACCTGTATATGTATCATTCTGACCCTAGTGCTAGTTGTTTGATTGTTAGTAATCCCGGGCAAGTGGCCCAAGGCGGTGAATTTTGGCTATTTTAGTACATGTATTGCCTTGTTACCAGTTTACAGGTACCCTTAGCTGAGCTAAGACCCTAGAATGTTGCTAAAATAGGGGAAACTCTTGCAGTTTTGTTCCAGAATGATGATCTAAATAATAATCCAGACCTCAAGCTTTAAGAGCCTTAAGGATTTTTCTCTAGGAAATCCTGATGGTGTGACTCCTCCTTGGGTTGGGAGTGCTACACGAAATGTAGAAAATCTTGTTCCTATCAAGCCTTAAAATCAATGATGACTATTCCAGCTACGAGGACCTATTAAACGTCTGAACTAGTAGGCATTTATAGCCGGTCAAAAGTGGTATGCAACATTAGTGAAATGCTTGTCAGAAGAATCAGTCAGCAAGCAAGTCAAGCTCCTAAGTTCAAGAGACAACACTAGCCATAATTGGTTGCCATTAGACACAGGAAGCATGGGTAACAGAATGCTATGTGTTAGTCCTCGTAACAATACTTTCTGAGTATTTGCATGTATTTCACTGTATCTCCTATTTCCTACTTTGGAGCATTGGACTCTAGCTCTATTTAAGGGATGCAATATAATATCAGTTTTTTGAAAACAGTAGAAAGGAAAACTTTGCTTACAATGACATTTGTAGAGTAATAATGATCTTCCTACCCCGATTTGGAGCTCTTTGGCTTATTAGCGAAACTAATGGCTGTTGGCTAAAGCTAATCTAAGCGCTAAGTGATGTGAATTTTTCGAAGAGTTTTTTAAGAATAATAGAAAGGAAAGACTTTGCCTATAAAGACATTTGTAGAGTAATAATTATCTTCCTACGCTTATTTGGAGCTCGTTAGCTTATTATCAGAACTAATGGCTGTTGGCTAAAGCTAATCTAAGCGCTAAGTGGTGTGAATTTTTCTAACCAAGATGATTAGTATCACATAGGAACGAGGCAACTTGGTGATCTCAGGCTCTTAGCTAGTGCCAGTTTATCTTGTTGTTATACCTAACCATCTACATCCAAGAGTGACTGTTTATATCCCTTTTAAATTTTCCAACTAAAAACACATAATACTAAACAAAAGTTGCTTATATCAATCCTGATTAATCCTTCATATGTTGTTTGAAGGTTCAAGAAGGTGATGTAATAAATCCCTAAGAACTGAAGAGCAAAAATTTACACAAAACCTTGTTGCATCTTTACCAGGTGTCCAATTGCGCACATGACTTACACTACTCATCCACACTTCACTATTTTTGGTCGAACTTCTCTTTGCATTGACATTAAAAAATTAAATAAAGATGAATGTTTGTATTGGAATGCTCTGAATTTGTGATCATGGCCCCAACCCACGTTGGTGAACGAACTTGGGCATAAAAAGCCTCAACCACTAATATTGCATAAGAAAATTTCCACAACTAAGGGCATAATCATAGGGTGCAATCGTCATGTTAGCTGGTAAAACCTTTGGGATTATAATAGGATTGAAAACAGCTAGGAGCTATTGGGGGGGCCAGGGTGAAGCATTAAAGCAAGAAGGTCAACGAAGGAGTTGGGATCATGGTAACTTTCAGAATGGGGCTTACCCCTGCAAAACCAAACTTATCTTGAACAAATCAGCTGGCTCTCTTTCATAAATATCACAATCATAGAGACTCCAATGCCAATTAGACATTTGTGTCTTAAAATCTGCTTATAGTACATCGAACGAATGCTCTATGACAATCTGCCATAGCCTTGACCCTCAATCAACATCCACAAATGCAACAACGATAGATTGCTATAAGCCTAAGGAGTAGTTGAACTCTGCCAAAACACTCAACATGTAAGTTCCCAAAAGACTTAGAATAACTATCATTTTAACTTATAGGGAAAGGGACCTCGAAGCCCTTGATAAAACAGGAATAGTTACTGAAAAGGAAGAACAGAGAAAATCTTACATTTACTAGCTTAAATTGAAGCATTTGACACATCCCCATAACAGCGTGTCCAATATCTGAGTATTTTCAAATAGCCCATGTAACACCACAAGAAGTTCAAATGCACACCATAGAATCCCAGATAACACATCAAATATTTGAGCAACTATAAGAATCACTCACAATTTAGCACACTTACAACATAACCATGGACATAAACAACTATATTTTATGAGCTCTACCATAATTCTACTACACACATACATATCCAACGCACAATCAAAGGGGATTCCATATAAAATGGAAAGTACAGTTACAATAAATCTTATTTCTAACATTTTTTTTTAGAGAGAGAATTCTTGTTTCTAAGATAGAAACATGTAACACATTATATTTCAACAGCAAACTTCAGCAGAGACCCAACAGAACAAAACCCCATCAACAATCCTCTAGGGGTTGGGGGAATACCTAAATAGAAGTAGTTTCCCAATCAGAAATTTAGTAAGGTATAAACTAACCATGAGAATAGGAGTAGGACCAATCTAAGCACAAGTTGGCAGTAGCGCTCGAGACAATAATGTTAATACCAGAGTCATCAGGTGTGATATAGGATTCGGAGACGTTGATTTGGTGGATGGTAATGTTGGATAAAAGGACCACGACGTTATCGAGCAAAATGATATTGTGGGATTGCTAAGTTTGGGGAATGTGAAGAGGGACTAAAGAGGAGAGGGCTTAGGAGATGAGTAGGTCATTAATGTAGTGCAGCCCTTGTGTTGAGATGAGAAGGGAGGCAACACGGCGTGATCACTGGCGGCGGGTGGTGGTTGAGGGGTGAGCAAAGAGATTAGGACGAAGAAGAGGATGACAGGCAGTCTGGGGTTCATCAAAGGGGAAAGGCTTGATAAGATATTGAAGGAAACAAAGGAGAAGGGGCAGTGTCACTGATGATTGCAACGGCGGTAGAAAGGATACCCATAAGCTCAGAAGAGGGAGATAGTGGTGAGAAAGAAATCGGGCAGAAGTGGCACCGCGCCTTCAGCAACAAACGTCACTTTGCTGGTGACATTTTATTCCCCAAGTAGGAAGACAAGCCGCCATTACACACACACACACCCACACACACACACACACACACACACACACACAGATGTGTGTGTGTGTATATATATATATATATATATTTGTGTCTCTATATATATATATGTGTGTATCGATATATATATGTATCTATGCATATGTATATATATATATATATATATATATATATATATATATATATATATATATATATATATATATATATATATATATATATATATATATATATATACACACATACTTATATATATACATATATATATACACAGACATCTACAACTATGTATAATTTAGATACGCACATACATACATACATACATATATACATATATATATACACACACATACACACACACACACACACACACGTGTGTGTATTTATGCTTGGATTGGTCCACTCTGTATATGTATGTATGTATCTATAACGTGTGCGTGCGTGTGTGTGTATATATATACACATATGTTTGTGTGTCTGTGTGTGTATGTCTGTATATATGTATATATATGTATGTATGCATATATCTATATATATGCATAGTTGTATATGTGTATATCTATACATATATAGTTGTATGTACGTGTATATATAGATATACCTAGTTGCATATATATATGGTTGTATACATGTATATATATAGATATACACGTACATACAAATATATATATATATATATATATATATATATATATATATATATATATATATATATGCATATATATATATATAACACACATATACAACTATATATATGTACATACATACATACATGCATATATATACACACACACACACACACACATACATATATATATATATATATGCCCACATGCATGCGTGCGCGCACACACATACGCACACACCGACACATACACACGTACACACACAGACACACAAATATGTATATACACATTAGTTTGCGGTTCATCATTATTCATTATATCAATTCATCATGGCTCATTAGATAATCATGTATATTACTATTCAGGATCAATCTGATGTCCATGCAAGTGCAGCTAAAGGCAAATTATTGCTCAACATTGTTTTATTGTTTACGTGGTTCCAGTCTGAGTTCAACAAGTAGTAGCAATAGTTCAAGATTGTTAGTAGATATTATCAAGACCAAGATTTCATTTTATCAACTTTCTACCATTTATGTGTCACCAATTAATTTCATATTGTACTCTACAAATATATATTCCTTGGTTAAGGTAGGTTGAAGTAAGTTGAAGTGGGTTAAAATAGGTTGAATTTTTTTTTTTAAATGTGATAAATTGAACTTCGTTAAAATAGCAGAAGTGGGTATGAATTAGATTGAAGTGCATTGAAGTGCAATGAAGTAGGTTAAAATCGGTTGAAGTAAGTTGAGGTTGGTATTTTGAAATTAACCCATCAAAAGAACAGGCCCTAAGCGATAAATTACTGAGTAAACAGATTCATTGATATACTTATCAAGACATTGTAACTTTGATAAATACGTTCTGATTTTAAAAATATAGGCAACAAACGTACCTGGGGTTTTTAAAAGGCAATCTCACTTGATAATATTTATATACAATGAGGAATGATAGACTAGGCCCCGATTCTGCTTAAGAAATGCAATGGTAGGTATATGCACTTAGTAAATAATGCTCACTTTCATAATTTGTAAGTTTAATAGAAATTGATTAATTAAATGGCATTCATAACTCAACATTTTAATATAAGATAGATTACACTAAGATGATTTGAAAACTAAATATATTAAGGTATTTTAATTTGAGGTCAAACAAATTGGTGTAAAATAGACCAAAATAAAATAATTGAGGTTATAATGGAAAGACTTAACTATCACAAATGAGATATGTGCTTTTGATATTTCTGAGATGAATAACAAGAATTTAAGGCCAAGAGGGGTGTAATTCGGTTCAAAATTACTTTGATTACATCGACTTGGCCCAACAAGCACTGTTTTGAGTCATTACTCTCCCCACTTCTCCAATTTCATTCATATGCCCATTTAACTCAATTTTCCAACCCAGTTGTATTTTAATCACAATCAAATTTGTTAAACTCATTGAAGTCTATATTTTCATTGCAATATCCACAATATTGAGGAACTTTTGGTTAAGCCCCCAAAATTTTGGTTCATAGTTTCGCAATAATTTATTACCACCTCAAGGTTTACCTTAGAAAATTTGTATCTTTTACTCCCAACCTCAAATTGAGACATAAAATCGTGACATGAAAAGCTTAGGATGTCCGGCAATACTTTCATTTGCAGTGCAAAGCAAATATACAACAAAACAGATTCTCAAATTGAGCTTAAATAAAACTGTGCATAGCTCGAATTTATCATGTGTTGTCTTCATAAATCACCCATAACTTTTTCCATAAAACTTGGGATGAAGTGATTCAAGAGGCATATGAAAGATAACTCATGGAGCTATCGATTCACCAAAAATCACAATTATTTGATGCACTAATAAATACCAATTTATTTCCAAAATGCCCCTATTTTCGGGTCTGTTTCCAACCCTATATGTTTTTTTTCCTCCACATAATCACTTAAGGTGCTCCCCTAAACTCATTTACTTCCATAAATAAACTAAACAACCTCTTTTGGTTACTTATAGGGTTTTCTATAACCCATAATTTTGACAAAACTCATATAACATCATTCTTTTAAGTTAATAACACATCTGACCTCTGAATTTCACCTAATTCAATCCAAATAACATAATTGATTCAAAAGTTAAATTAAATCATGCATGATCATAAAACCCTAAGTCATGCTCAATTGAAATTCACATCCAAACTCGTCCAAAATCATCTTACACAACATCATATTCACTCCCAATGATAAATATTACAAAATTAAATCAAAAGAATTCAAGGTTCATCATTTTCAACATCGAGCTTGCATGACCATGCTTGATCCCCATTCTTACATACTTCCAAACTCATCTACACATAATACAACATCTAACTAACACTTGTTGATGTCAAGATAACGTGATCCATAATCAAATCCAATGTAAAACCAAGAATTAAGCAAAGTTGGGTTAAGGAGTACCTCACTTGAGCTTGAAAGAAGAGATGAAGGTGGTGTTGGGTGGTTGTGCGAGCTAGGGTTGGTGGCTGCTAGTGTTGGGGTTGGGGGTGATAGACTTGGTTGGTGGCAACAACCATAAGAATTCAGCCATAGCAGTAGCAGTAGTAACATGGGGCGAAGAAAAGAGAAGATGAAGGAGAAAATGTGTTGCTAGACTTGCTTGAATTTTGTGAACTTATCTCAATAACTTGGCTGATATTTAAGCACTAAAAATTAGCTTTTTGCTAATTATAATTTGGTATAAATAACAATAATTAGCTAAATTAACTGCATTAACTTGTTTAGCCCAAATGAATTGGGCTCGGAAATAAAACACTCCATTGCCATAAAATTTTTGCATAGCTCAAATTTAAATGTTCATGATGTTATGAAAAATAATTTAATCTATTAAGCAATATTCATGAAAGCCTACTATCGATTCACCCAAAATTTTACGATAACTAAACCTGAATTGCAAAGGGGCCCAAATGAATTTTTCCCTATTGGAATGATTAAATACGATAAATGAATGCGAGCAAATTAATAACATGGTTTAATTAAATAAATAAACATGATTCAGGGTCGGACTATTATAGAGATGAAGTCGGGCATTCACTTTGTTGTCTACCGGACCACCATGGAGATTATGTAACCTATCTTTAACGCATCACGACCAACAACAATAAACAATAACAACTCCCAGTGTGGGCCCCGCTTTCGCGGGGTCTGGGGAGATCCAGCTGTAGGCAACCTTACCCCTACCGGTATTCCTACCCATAGAGAGGTTGATTCCTAAAGACCCACAAAACAGTTTTTTTTTTTTTTTTTTAGGAAAAACGGTTTACAGAGGAAACGATTGCGTACCAAGTTACCAACTGGGGAGAAGAGTAAGTAGAGCAGATAAATAAGGAGCGGGGACATACCTCAACAAACTCGGGGCGTCAGAAGCCAGCACAGCCTAGCTAAGCACGACCTGCAGACAAGCACACAAAAACCCTCCCCACCCCCATCGAAGCTGCAGCCACCTACGGAGCCGGTCCCCGACAATCAGAGACTCTAATCCTATCCCGCTACAGTCTTCTATCCTGAGCCATGTCCTCCGTCAGACCCACAACTCTCAGGTCCTCTCTAACTACTTCCTCTAGGCTCTTCTTCGGTCTACCCCTCCCTCTCTTTCCACTGGGGGGGACGATCATCTCGCACCTCTGCACTGGGGCGGCCATACTTCTCCGCTTAACGTGGCCGAACCATCTAAGCCTCGATTCCCTCATCTTCTCCTCTATGGGGGCCACTTCGGCTAAACTCCTGATAACGACATTCCTGATGCCGTCCATTCTCGTAAAACCACACATCCATCTGACCATTCTCATCTCAGCTACCATCAACCTTTGGCCCTGCATCTTTTTTAGGGGCCAACACTCCGAACCATAAAGAACAGCCAGTCTAACTACCCTCCGATAGACTTTGCCTTTCAGTCCTAGCGGTATTCTCTTGTCGCACAACACCCCGGACACAGACTTCCACTTTTGCCAACCCACTTTTATCCGTTGGCTAATATCCTCCTCGATATCCCCGTTCTGCTGAATGATCGAACCCAGATACTTAAATTTTGTGACCTTTGGAATTACCCTCCCCTCCCGTGTGATGTCTCCCCCCTCTTCTGTCCTTTCACTGAAACGGCAATGGAGGTATTCCGTTTTTGATCTACTTAACCGGAAACCCCTATCTTCCAGTGTATGCCTCCAACTCTCCAACCTGTCATTCACCCCCTGCCTGGTCACATCGATAAGAACGATGTCATCTGCAAATAACATGCACCAAGGCACCTCGTCTTGGATACCTCTAGTGAGTTCATCCAAAATTAATGTGAAAAGAAACGGGCTTAAGGCGGAGCCCCGATGCAGGCCCATACTGACAGCGAAGTCATTGGAGACCCCGCCCGGTGTCCTAACACGCGTTCGCCCTCCCTCGTACATATCCTTGATAACACAGATGTACGCGGGCGACACCCTTTTCTCTTCCAAACATCTCCACAAAACCGCCCTCGGGACTCTATCATACGCTTTCTCCAGGTCAATAAACACCATATGGAGATCCATCTTTCTATCCCTGAATAAGCCCATGAGCCCTCTGAGGAGGTAGATCGCCTCAATAGTCGACCTACCTGGCATAAAACCAAATTGATTCTCTGAAACCTCCACAACCTCTCGTAACCTTCTCTCAATCACCCTCTCCCAAATTTTCATAGTGTGACTGAGCAGCTTGATACACCTAAAATTATTACAATCTTGGATATCCCCTTTGTTTTTGTACAGTGGGATAACTGTGCTGACCCTCCACTCTCTGGGCATCTTGGCGATCCTGAAAATAACATTGAACAACTCCGTAAGCCACTCTAGACCTATTTCCCCCATAAACTTCCAAACCTCCACCGGTATCTGGTCCGGGCCCACTGCCTTACCATCTGACATCTTCTTCAAGGCCTCCCTAATCTCCTCCTTTGTTATAAGATCGTCCGCACTCTGTTCACTACTCTCTTCACCCCCACTAGGGTCCTGACGTGTCACGACCCATTTGGTGTATTTTCTTCTTTGCTTTCCCCCCTTTTATTCCACATTCATGATGCCAATATCTGCCATTCTTGTTTTGCAGTTGATGGCTGCCAAGGTTCTTATGTTGGGCTTAAACATTCATATATCTAGAGGAGGGGAGGAAGCCACCTATGTGGACATCCCATTGGTTCCTAAATCAAGGTGCCCAAAACTCCTTTGTCCTCCTCCTTTTCCTAGGGTAAGCATGTTGATTGCTTTGTTTGCTACGACTTAAACTACAACCTTTTAACTATTCTCTTCTTTTTAATATAACCGCGAGTAGTATGCACTAATAGGACACCATTTCCACTCCATGAGGAGGGCATATGTAAACCTTTTTCCTTGCCATTATCCTTCCTCCCCAACTATGCAAGTCACCTGCTTGCTGCCTTTACTATTAGCGTCGGTTAACCCAGCCTTGAGTCTTCTTTCTTCCTTGACATAGTGAGGGACAAAACAGTAGCAGGGTCTTCTTTCTTCCTATAGCATTGCTTGAACAAAATCCTGAATATGTTACTTTCAGCTAGGTTAACCCAGCCTTGAGTCGACTGGTCTTTCGTCATAGTAGTGAGCTCCTCATTCTCCAACAGCTATAAGTTATTGAATACTTCTAGCGCTGGCACTGGGATCCTTTTTTCCTTTATGTAGTGAGGTTCAAGAAACCTGTAAAAAAGGGGAATTATCTCTTTCGTGCAAGAATTATCCATTGAGAGTGTGAGGATAGTGCCTTAAAGTGTAGTGCTTTAGGCACGCTTTCTTAGCACCAGCCTTTCAGGCCTGGGCTTCTCACCTAATCCTAGCCACTTCCTCCAGAGTGGAGTAATATCCTAGCTTGAATTTATAATCCTCCCTTTGATTCAAGGGGAATGTAGTCCATCCCTGGTTGCTCTTCGTCCTATAACCATTCCTGGCAAGTCGCCCCACTTCTTAAGTATAACATTTACATTTATATTCGAACAAGGATCGAAGTCAAAAGGATCTTTGTCCTTTTCTAAGTCTGTCACTATTTCAAAGTTGTAGAGTTCCTTATCATTACGATCTTGCTTTATTCCCAGTATTGGCCCCTTGTTAGTGATTGTAGCATATAGATTATCCCCTTCAATGGTTACCACGTGCCTTTTTATCAATATCTTTACCTTCTTATACGAAATAGAAGGAACTGCCTGGTGGTTATGAAGCCATGGCCTACCTAGTAGCAGATTGAAGGTGGCAGGTATGTCCAAGACTTAGAATCTCACATTTCTTTCCAGAGGGTCCATGTTAATGGGAAGGAAAATAGTACCCAATATCAGCCTCTTTGGGTTGTCCTATTCTCTTAAATAAGTGGATGGAGTTGAGCGCTAATTCCGCTTGATTCCAAACCTCTTAGCCATTCTCCCAGGGCAGATATTTATTGTTGATTCATTGTCAACTAGGGGAACAGGTATATACTTCTGAAGGCATATTACAGTGAGGTAAATAAAGGGCGTTGTTGTGCATCGAACCTCCTAGTGGGAGATCTTTACTGCAAAGGTTATAGTGCCTTTGCCAAATGTAACCGAGGTAATCATTTCCTTGGGTGTAACTTCGGGGGACACATCAATTTTATTTTGCTCGTCTACCAAGAGCTACCTTTGTTTTTGAGAAGCTACTATAAGTTGTCAGATAGTCACATTTGCCTTAAGTTCTTTAGTTGCTTCAGTCTGGATCTTCTTCTTGTGATGGTGTGGCCCTTCTTTTTTCGGGGTCTGTTATGGGCCCTCCTTAGCTTAGTGTCTCCTGACCTTTATAAGATGTTAGACTATTGCGTAGTACTCATTTCCCCAATAGTTCTCTTCTTCGTTCTTACTCAGGAGACATCGTTACTTGCTTCAGCGAGCAAATAGCCTCCTTAGATTTTATATATGTCGTCTTTATCACTCTCCCATAGGCCGAGGACTTCTAAATGTTGGGTTAGCATGCTCATGCTTGGTTTTGGGTAATTGACGTTTTGTGAGAACATAGACAGGTGCGAGTTTCCTCCTTAGTTATTGATAACAAAGATGCTTTCGTGGTCCCCTAGTGGGTTTTTATCATTGTTTGGTTCTATGCTAGTTTAGGTAATGGAGCTATCACAACCTAAACATCCTTTCTAGCCTATATTTGAAAGTTCAACAATTTTCTACTATCGTGTCCGCCTGAAGGATGCTACTTATTGTACTTAACTAGATCAAAGTTCTTAGACTGTCAAAGAGCTTCGACTTATGGCTTAAGATTGGGCAAGTCTATTTTCTCTTTGGCCAAGAGTCGCTCTAAAGATTGGGTGTAGGGGGTTCCTATGGGGTACATTCGGTAAAGCGATTTACAGGGTGTATCTTCTTCCTTCTTTTGGTAATTGCTTTTTCAATTTCTACCAGGCTTAGCAGGCGCCTCCTTGGGCAACTCTTCTTCTACTAGCATGCCAACATTTCTCAATGTAGTGGAATTCTTAAATAGCGTGAACTGCAGGTGATGCATATATGTAGGCTAGGCATTTCTAATGAACAACCTTATTTGATTGGCTTTAGAAGATCGATTCACCATGTGAGTAGCCTTCTCCCTCCGTCTAGACAAGTAGTCAATAAATCCTTCTTTTTCTTCTTGCTTAAGCAATTTGAGGTCTGAGTACTAACGTAGGAATTTCCTGCACAAATCTTCCCAATTTATAACCTTTTGTGGGTCGATGGTGTTTTACCATCTCATAACATCCTTGTCAAAGGTCTAAGGAAATATGAGGTGGAGGATGTCATTGTTAATTCCCTATAAGAGTCATTCCACTAATAACGTTTCTCATATGGTGATGTGGATTTTTAGTTCTATGAAACTTAACGTTAGGCATAGTGAACTTTGGGGCCAATTTTCCTTTTGGGATTGAAGTGAATCTCACATACTCATTAACATAATTGTTATATATGGATAATTCCCTAAGCAATTTTTTTATGTGATGTATACATGGATAAACTTGAAGAGTGCTCTTCTCCACTTCTCCTTCCTTTCCGCTATCGATTTCTCCTCTTCTCTCATTGTTTCATATCCAAGGAAGGAGGTGTTCACCATTTTCTGCTTGGGACTCCGTGGTGAGGTTTTGGAGCACAGCAGCCATTGCCTCTACCTTTTTGTTGCCTCTTCTATTTTGGCTTACATCATTTTAATCATCTTCATAGGCTAAGTGATCACATTCCTCCCTACCATTGGAATTGGTGTATGACTTGCCTTGACTTAGATCTTGACCTTGACCTTGACCTTAACCTGACCAGTTGAGTTTCCTCTTACTGCTCCTTAGATAGAAGTTTCCTAGTTTTTGGACTCCGTTCGTATGCTTTCTTAGCTTTTCACATGTGGGTAAATAATGAAAAGTGCTCGAGACTAGCTCACCTTAGTACCTTTGCTATAAAGATAAAGACTCAAAAAATATTTGACTCATGGACTAAAAATACTAAGATCAAGAGCCCAGTATGCTAACTGTATGCTGTCTCAAATTGGCATAAACTAAGGGGGACTGGACTACATGGTGCTGCTTGGGTTCCGTATTGAACCTTGAGACTAGCCTGTTGGCTTTTACTCTTTTTGTCCTAAACTTGGACTAGTCCTAATGCAATCAGACTCCTGAGAAGCCAATCAAGTTCTTTATTAAGCCCCAAGACTGGCTTCCTAACTCCTTACCCCTCTTTTTTAATTTATATCCTATGTTTAGACCTGATTAGCCGATGGACTCTGTTTAAGATACCAACCTAGTTCTTAATTGCCCTAAGAGATTGACTCCTACTCCCTTTTCCTAGTTCCAGATTGGCAACAATTCTAGCTGAATTTTTCAAAAGTAGTCCCAAATTCCTATCGGGATGCATACTATCTTCTTTTTTTGAACACCTAATCATGCTCATTCTAGTGTGGTTGAGTCTCCCTTTTGAACCTTTATTCCCTAGACTAGGGTTATAGCCTAGTCAGATCTAAGCTCAAGAGCATTTTTGGGCTTAATTGGCCTTGGAGCCAAGTTAGTGCATAACCCTAGCCACTAAGGTAGATTCTTCCTAACTTGGGCTTTCTTAAGACCTAAAGCATCAATGCATAGACCCATGGCTAGAAGAGAAAAGTTGAATCATACAATCACACATCTAAATATGTGTATGAGTTTGATCCTAAGCCAAAGTTCTAGGTTATCAGGGCTTTAGGTCAGGTTTAGAACAATCCTCTCACGACCTAAATACGTCGTGCATCATCCATGGGGTGCATGGGAAGACTGAAACATTTCGGTTGCTTTCCTAAGTTTTGTGGACCGAAAAGTGTGTTACAAGTGGGTGGATCAACGCATGCTGAGTAGAGTCTAGTGGATCCACCGAGTTAACCAGTTGATCTCTTGAGGAGTAATAGTAGGGTTGCTTTCTAGAGGTATCGCTATCCCAGTTGGGGAAACAACTTTCATTGCGAGATGCCTGATGAAAGTGTAATTAAAATGATTTCTCATATTAAATTTCAAATCTTACCAACTTAAAACAAAACATTCCCAATTGAGTCGTAACTGTAAGGATCCAACTCCCCGAGGGTACGATCGCCCACGAATGGTACGACTTTGTTTTGCTAGGTATTTATTTTTCTTTTTCAGAAAAAAGGTGATTGTTAAATTTTATTTTATTTTTTTTGAAAGCTAGCAGATTTGCATAGTTAGATCAGGAACAGGATCTAGATCTTGATCCAGGAATTCATCCGGGTTCCTGAGCTCGAATTAAGCCCAGTTCTGAACCTTGACCTTTTCATGGAAGGGTCACTGTTTGAGAACCAAGACTCTTACATAAAAGAGTCATTGAAACTCGGCAAGTGCAATTCTTTTTGGGACCCTGATGATGGTGCTGCAAATTCCACTAATTAGTTTACTTAGATGTAAGGGCACTGGGTGGCTGAGTCACCTAGAGGACTTGGTTATGGTTTATACATGGTAGCTTTTACTCGAAACTTTATAAAGTGAGTTTGGTCCCTTGCTAGTCTGAGGAGAAGAACAATTAATTAGTATAAGAAAATGCCTTCTTATGGTTCTCAAGAACGACAAATTTGGATCTCTAATTCCTTTTGACATGTGTTTACATTTTGCTACTGGTTGACTCCAAAGGTCTTTGTTTGCGGCATTTAAAACTCATTTGCACATGACATAGTGATTGAACAATCACCTTTATCTAGTTCCCACTAGGTTTGAGTTCATTTGAAGAGTTATAAGTCACGCTTTCAGATTATATATGATCTATATGTATATGTAGTTATATCCATATATATCTTATTATTATGTATGATGGTTTGCAACTGTTTTGGTTTTAGGGATTGAGAATTCCAGTGGGCGGTGGTTGCTCACCCTCCATACTTTTTCCTTTTCTAGGTATCGAGCATAGAAAGCATCGTAAGTTAGCCTAGAAAGTTGTCGGCTTATATTGAATGACTTCTCAGTTATGTGGTAAATAGTAAAATGTGCATGAATCTAGATGTATAAGATCTAGAGTTGACGATGTAATCTTAAGGGTCTTAATTGCCATGTTTGTAAATGTATCACATACATATCATGTAATTCACGTAGTCTAGTCACTTTGCCTGTAAAGCTAACCACCACTTTGTGTATAGGAGTTGTCTAAATTGAAATAACCTTGAGGAATTTAGCCCTTATGATTAAGGTATGTGATCCAATGATTTGTATTTTCCTTACCTTTAAATTTTCATATTTACAGGTTGGATACTCTGCGCATGTGGCTTGTCGAGTTGATTTGCTCTAGCATGTGACCTTGAGATAGTTACGAGTCTCTATTAATTTTTTCTTTATAATTATAAAAAGTTTTTTTTTTAAAAAGTCAATTCGTAATTAAACTCGGCTAGTTTTATTTCAAAACCAGGGTTTTCACTAAAAAGACTAGCCCTAAGGTGGGGGTGTTTTAGGTGGTATCAGACTAGGGTCCTATGATCATAGTTTGTAACTTACAATGTGAGATTTATATATGCACTTGCATCTATATAACGTTGTCTACGTGCATTTTGCGTATGAGGTTTTAGCATATTTGATGCATTTTTGATAGCGTATGTGACTGATTGGCTTTGTGATTAAATTACTTCATTGGTTGCATGCGTAGATGTCATGAGGTACTAAGTATTGATTTCTTCATTATCATTTTAATTTACAAACTTCTAACGATTCGATTGACAGTGCGTTCGATTTTGAAACTCGCAGTGTTTAGAAATGTTTAACTGCAAGCCACACTTTGCCTTTTGTTCTATGATCTACTCCTTGTTTCTTATAATAAAGTGAGTAGACGTACGTGAAAGATGGTAGAGAGGAGGCTGGAAACCATTAACTTCTTTTGTACTTTAAAATTCTATTTTTGTCAAGCATAGAATGTTCGGAGTTTTTCTTTGATGGGATTGAGATTGTTCTTGTTCTTGACAGCTTATAACATAGCTAGAAATTGCTTGGATGATATTTCTATGAATACTTAAATGTTTCAAAGATGTTTCATGTTAGTATTTATATGTTAGGAATAGTTATTTCCCAACTACATGTTGGGGAACTATTAGAATTTATACTTTTATATGTTTAATGTGTGTTATGCCTGCATAGTTTGCTACCCTTAACCCTACCCTAAGCCCATTGAGTAGGGAAAAATAAAACCAATTACATGTAGATCTTTAGATTTGAGGCATAGTTACATGTGTTTAGTATAATAAGTTATACAGTTCTACAAGTGAGATAATTCTTTCCTTCTAAGAAGCCAAAATGAGTTGGGCTAATCAATGACAAAAGGAGGGAAAAAAAAGAAAGATGAAGAATCTAATATGTTTCTTTTAACTTAAAAGGTAATAAGCTGGGTTATCTAAAGCCAATAGTACCTTGGGTATAGATCATCGGGAGGTATTAAGTTTTAACCACGTTCTTCAATCTTGAGTCGCAGGAAGTTGGAGCTAATGAGTTTTAGATTGTGGGTTCAAAAGATCCCTAGGTTAAGTGTCGGAGAAACTACACAAAGGTACCCTCGGTTTACTATAAACTATTTTAAGGACCCTCGGTTTTTAAAACTAAATATAAGATAGCTTGTCTTTTAAGATAACTCACAGAAAGGACCTTCAAAACTTTATTTGAGCTATTTTCAAGGCCCAACTACAATTCTATTTTGCAAAGCACGCCCACAACTTTTCATATTTGCACTTTTTGCCCAAATCCTTAAAAACTTACTATCGAAAATCTAAAATTTTTGCATGTGTGACTTTTCTTCTAAGTACAACTTACAACCCTCTTTCAACTAGTATTAGAACCACGTGATCAATAATAACTAAGATAATTAAGCTAATTAATGACTGATTAAGCTAATTAACTGTGATTAATACTTGAATCATCACCTGCTTGCCCTGGTCCTAATTATTCACACATTATTGACTCACTAGAAGGTATTACCTCGCTAGCACATCAATTAAACTATATCATTTATATAGTTTTAGAATTAAAAGTATAATTAGTTAAAATTAAGACTGAAATCAAGAAACTTAAGAATCAGTTAACTGTAGTCCGTTTTTCTCTTATTCACAAAGTTAGGCATAGCAAAAATTCTACTTTCTGTATTAGTATCCCATTTCAGCATAACATCATCTCCAAATCCTAAAAAACAAAAATCTATTTCCTTTGCAAGATATAAAAATCCAAAAAGAAGTGGGTGAAAAATCCAGTAAAAACTCAACTGAAAAGAAAGAAAAGAAGATGGAGTATGAACAATATACTCTTGAAGCACTACAAAAAATGTTCAAAGAAGAACAAAACCCAAAAGAATTAAACAAAATTATGGGCGCAATTAGTGATAAACATTATATATTGTCTAATGATAATGAGGGGACAAATAATGTCCAATTAGAAGAAGAGATATATCAGCAGATGAATCTGATCAAATTAGAAGATCTCAATGTATTACCATTAGAAGAAGTTAGTAGAAAACTGGATAAAAAATATGGTAAAATGGCTATTGAAAATGAGATCAATGAGATTGGAGAAGAACTTGACTTAGGTGAAAAAGACAGCAATCTAGTTAACAATGTCGTTCCCCAGTCGGAAGAATTTGGTGCACCTTTTAGAAGAGATACTCATTTTATAAGACCTAGATATGTTTCAACAGGACGTACAATAAATTTTTCCCTCAGGTTCATCCCAAGAAAAACTATAACCTCTGAAGAAATTGACCTTTACCCCAATTAGGCAAACTAGATATATCTTAAACAATGATAGAGCCCGTAATATAGAGGAAATATTTGAGCACTGAGAAAGAGAAATGAATAGTATCTTAAATCTAAGTACTACATGGACTGCTGTAAACTTCTTAAACTATGTCGAACATAGTTTTTCGGGCACTGTAGTTGACTGGTATGATTCATTAAGTAAAGACGGTAAAAACACATTAAGAACGATGGAAACACTAGCTGCTATATTTAGAAACTTATGTGAGGAAGTAGAAACTGAATTCATCGGAGCTAAATTTGATTCTAAAGAAAAAGCAAGAGAATAGCAAGGAAAGATTAACACTATTGAATTATGGGGCATGAGATACCGAGAAAATTATATTTCTAAACTCAATCAATATTATTACAAAATTGGACATAATGAAACTAATCTTGGCATGCTCTATAACAAATTTCCATATCCGATAAATTCCATAATTAATGAAAAATACATGACATGGCTTGAAAGAACAGATGTCATTAATACCCTTGGTTCAAGAGTCTTTTATTTAAGAAAATAGATCAATGATCAATGTCTTGATCTCTAGAAGCAAAAGAAAATTAAGAAGCAGCTCTTAACCTGTTGGGATTCGCTGCACCAATGGGGAAAAAAACCTAAAAAGAGAAGAAAAAGAAAATTCTATGACAAAAGGAGCTTTAACAAGCAAAAGGGGGAGAAATACATAAGAAAATATTATAACAAACCAAGTCCTCAAAAGCATAGATTTTTTAGTAAAGCAGCTTATTGTCCTGTAGGGAAAAATGACTGCAAATGCTAGGCATGTGGAGAAGTAGGATATTATGCTAATGAATGCAAAAATAGGAAGAATAACAAACATATTAAAACCTTGGAAAGCCTAGATTATGTTGAGTTTAGTGAAGATGAGGCAGTAGACCTAGCCCTAAATAATAACAAAGGAATTGTTGAACTTATATTGGGCAATGAACATGAAGAAAGTGATCATGAACAAACAAGTCATATGATGGAAAATAGCTCGACTAGTCTTACTGATCTCCAAGGAGAAGAGTTTGTTGTAGATAGTGAAAGCAAAGATGCCAAAGGAGATTGAGTCCTTCTCATAATCCAAAAAGACATGATCTATAAAAAGTCCATCTTTCAGTTTAAAAAAAATACATATTGAAATGATGGAGGGAGATCTGAAGATAAAAGATTGTGAGTATGACACTAGGGAAGTCAATCTTATTAATTAGGAAAATATCCTCAAGCATAACAAAGATAGAAAGTATAGGTATATCCATGTCAAAAGTGTCTAAGTCCAAATCACTCCATTACAATATTTTGGAGAAGATATTGATCTATATGCTTTACTCTATGACATTATGCATACCAAATTTAATAATCAAATTATCACAGGGATTAAGGCTAATGTATGTAATGGATCAGTAGGATTCAACTGCCGACGAGGATATTATATGAGTCTAAAAGATCAATTTACTAAAAGCTTCTTGTCTCTTAAGATAAAAACAATTGGGATAGATACGAAAAGAGGAGGATATCCGTTGATGATATTATAGAAAATTATCTAGAAATTAGATAATACCATAGATCTAAAGACTAAGGTAATAATATTAGAAGTAGAAAAATTTGAAAGTCCTACCCGTATACAAAAGATCCAGAGGATTCAATCCAATCCTCAAGAGATAAAAATCGATTGTTTATGGATGTCTAGTTTTGCTAACTCTACAAAGGTCAATAAGAAAAATGTAATAAAAATTGATGAGGCAGGTAAAATCACCATTAAATCCCAATTATTAAGAAAGTACAAGATTAGAATGGGGAGAAGGATCTTCATCAACTAAAGAAGAAGATGATACAATTAGTATGACCAATGATATGAGTATAATGAGTTTTGAGTATGCAAGACCTAATGTAGATCGAAGTTTGAGCCTAGATAGAAAGGTCATTAGGTACAAAATAATAACTGTTTGTGAGCCAATTTATGAGGATGAATTAGTCAAAAGTATGACTATGAAAATATGCTATGAAGCCACTAACACAAATCCTAATAGCATCTATATTCCAATAAACATATGCTTAGAGAGATTTAAAAATTATGAGTTATGTGCCTGCATAGAAAGTGGTTGTTCTGCATGCTTTAGAAAAAGATCATTATTTTCAGAGTTTATGTGAAAAAAAGCTAAAAATCCTTTACAAGTAACGATAGCTGATAATAGCATTATGAGTCATAATGAAGCTATATAAGGGTTATCCATAGAACTAGGAAGAGTTTAATGCATTATAACAGTTCTGTGGGCTACTGATCAACCCTCTTATGAAATGATTATTGGAAATAACTTTCAGAGATTATATTCTCCATGCACACAGACCAGAAGCCAAATAATATTTACAATTAATGGTCACTCAGTTCCCATTGAAAAATTATGGAAGGCTTACACTCATTAGAAAATTAAATTTACACGTAGCCAGCGTGGTGAGAAGGTAATGCCTGCACAACATGAGGTATCACTGGCAATCTCATTACTTGAGTTATATATTAAAGAGCAGATTATTGAACAATAAGAAAAATTATGTAAAGAACTCTGCTGTAATAATCCTCTAAAATTTTGTGACAAAGATAAAACATTTGCCAAAATCACTCTATTAAATCCGAGCACTATTATCCGAGTCAAACAAATGGTGTATACACACCAAGATATCTAAGAATTTGATAAACAAATTAAAGAACTTCTAGATAAAGGACTAATCAAAAATAGCAAGAGTCCTCACACCAATCCCGCCTTCATGGTAAGAAATTATGCAAAAGAAAAAAGAGGAAAAGTAAGAAAGGTAATCAATTACAAAAAGCTTAATGATAATACTGTCTTCGATGGTTATTATATTCCTAACAAAACTACCCTTTTCAATAGAATTCGAGGAGCCTCTTGGTTCTCAAAAATGGATTACAAAAGCTGTTATTAATAGATAAAAATGGATGAGAAAAGTGTTCTTTAACTACATTTGTGCCCCACAAGGATATTATGAATGGATGGTGATGTCATTTGGTCTTAAAAATGCACCTCAAATATTTCAAAGAAGAATGGATAACATCTTTAAAGACCTCAAGAATTGTTGTTTTGTTTATGTTGATAATATCCTTATCTTTTCCAAAACCATAGAACAATACAAAGATGATGTCTTAATTATCACCCAAAGATGCATTGATCGTGGTATCATATTTGGTAAAAACAAATGCATTTATGCTGAACAAGAAATTGAGCTCTTAGGCTTAGAGATAAAAGCTGGACAAATCATGTTACAAAAGCGTATTCTGAGAAAAAAATAGAGAATTTCCTTGAAAAAATTGAAGATAGAAAACAACTAGAAAGGTTTCTTGGGTGCCTTACCTATGCATCAGATTTCATTAAAGATTTAGCTAAATGGAGGAAGCTGTTATAATAGAAACTTAAGAAAGAAGCAAGTTGGACATGGACCACTAATGATACAATCATTGTTTAAAATTTCAAAAAATGTGTAAAAATCTTCCTGTTCTTAATTTGCCTAATGAAGGAGATGATTTAGTGCTTAAGACAGATGCCAGCAATGAGCATTGGAGCGTAGTGCTTAACATCAAGGAAGGAGAAAAATTCTGTAAATATTGCAGTGAACGTTTTAATAAGGTAGGATGCAACTATCCCGCAATGAAAAAAGAAATCCTTACAGTCATGAAGGGAACTAAGAAGTTTTTAATCTTTTTAGCTCCAAAACCTTTTCTTATTTAAACTTATTACAAAGGAATACTTGGTTTTCTGAAAAAGAATTTGTCAAATACGCAAGTGCAAGGGAGACTCCTGCATTGGCAACTATGACACAACCAGTTTTTCTTCTCCATTGAATATATACAGGGATCGAAGAACTCTCTGGCAGATAGTTTAACTCGAGAGCTCGCCAATGGTGATCATCAAAGTTGACCTCTCACCAGAAAAGGAGGAAGTCCTTAATGAAATGCCATTCCTACTAGAACAGGTTTCTCCTTCTAGTAAAGTCTTTATTGATAACCTGGAATTTCATACAAAAAGTAGATCATGCTTTGGTCTACTACCTTCTTCCTGTCTAATAACCCAAAGATTTTCCCTTTTAAAGTTACAAGTTAATTGCCTTAAATGTCCTTATGATATTCAAAAAAAAATAAGTTCCTATGTCCAAGAAAAATGGTTCAATGAGTGGCATGTAGCCTACATTGACTATTATCATCATTATTCTTATGATATTTGGGAGTC